>LBNU01028214.1:116873-145976 GCA_014162995.1 Artemisia annua | reverse complement strand
AAAAGTGATAGTTTCTATTTAATATAATTTAGATTTTAATTTTTCTTTTTAGATTTTTATTAAGTACCAACCTGTTTTTATATTTTTCTTAAATTCCTTATATCTTTAAGTATTTTTAGTAATTTTCTTAGTATTGTCACTGTTCATTTAGTATTTATTAAAATTAAAAACAGTTTAATTAATAATTAGTTAATAATAGTAAATTAAATAGTTTTAATAGATTTATTTAAACAGTAGCATCTTTTTATAATTTTCCTAAGTTCTACATAATAATTAGTATCTCTAGTAATTTTCTTATTAATTCTACTATTCATTTGGTAATTCCTAGATTTATTTTTAATTAAAACAGTTTAATTAGAAAAACCAAAAAGAAAATAGCTTTAGTGTTTAAAATTAATCTCAGATCCATTTTTATAATTTTTCTAGTTTGTATACATTATTTAGAACCTGTAAAAATTAATGTTGTAAGTTTCTCTTTTCATTTTCTAATTTTTTCCTTTTAAATAGTTTAATTAGATTTTAAATAATAATTAAGTTTTTAATTTATAAAAAACCCACAAAAAGACAAAAATAGTTATTTTTAATTTTTATATTTCTTTTAAGTCATTTTAGATTTTTAGGAATTAATTTTGCAAAATTTTTAGTGTAATTTGTAATATTAATCATTTTTAGATTTGTTATAAACTAGTTTTAATTAAGTTTTTAAATAGTTTTTATTAATTAATTAATATTTAAATATTAAAATAATCAAAAAAATAATTTTCTTTTTAAATTCAATTTTCTTTTTATTTAAGTTTTTAAAATTTTCATTTTACACCTTTGTAGTTCAGAACTTGTCACTTTTAGTCCCTGTACTTTCTTCATTTACATTTTATTACATATTTGTTATATTTGCTTGTTGTGCATTTTAATACTGTTTCACTATCAATTCCAAGCAATCAGTAGTGTAAAAATCAATCCAATTCTTATTCTGGTTACCATTCAAATTCACTCTTCCCATAAACGTTTTTCCAACTACAATTTCAACCTCGTTGGGACTTTAACGACCAGGGGAAACACTGTACTCTCCAGGATTACATTGCATTGTGCTCTAAGCTTTCAGGGTTTATTTGTTACGGTTAGCCATTCACAAGTGGCTAGCTTGTGTGACAAAACCTGTTGGTTTTGAGACCAATCAAGTGGTTTTGAGTCTTCTAGGCCAAATTTCTTAAGCATCTCCTTAATGTACTTAGATTGGTTAAAGAATATTCCGTCTTCTAGCTGTTTTATTTGTAGTCCTAATAAAAAGTTTAGTTCTCCCATCATACTCATCTCAAACTCATCATGCATGATTTTGGCAAATTCATCACACATTTCCTGACAAGTTGAGCCAAATATAATGTCATCGACATATATTTGAACAATGATAATATGAGGGTCACTTCTTTTAGTGAAGAGAGTGTTATCTACCATTCCCATGGAATAATTATGTTTAACCAAGAATGCCTTTAGTCTATCATACCAAGCCTTTGGAGCTTGCTTAAGACCATACAAAGCTTTCTTTAGTTTATAAACATAATCAGGTTTTGCGAAGTCAATGAATCCTGGAGGTTGTGCCACATATACCTCCTCATTGATAAAACCGTTAAGGAATGCACTCTTCACATCCATTTGGTATAACCTAAAGTCTAGGGCGCAGGCATAAGCTAAAAGGATTCTAATGGATTCTAATCTAGCTACGGGGGCATAGGTTTCGTCATAATCAATTCCTTCTTGTTGATTATAACCTTGGGCGACTAACCTAGCTTTGTTCCTAGTAACTATTCCATTTTCATCTAGTTTATTCCTAAATACCCACTTAGTTCCTATTATAGTCACATTCCTAGGATTCGGTACTAATTCCCAAACATCATTTGTTTTGAATTGATTTAATTCTTCTTGCATAGCCATAATCCAACTTTCATCCTTTAAGGCTTCATTTATGTTCTTAGGCTCTATTGTTGACACAAAACAAAAGAAGTTATTTTTGTCTTGTGCTTGTGATCTAAGTGTTCGTTGGTTTAGGTGACCTATGATGTTGTCTAATGGGTGTGACCTAGATTCCTTAATATTTACAACTTCGTTTTCTTCTAAATTTTCTTCCTCAATATCATTTCCTATGGGCTTTGTCTTACTAACCTCAATAGCATCTTCCTCTATAACATCATCATCTTCTAAAGGTAATGTCCTAGGTGGTGGAGGAGTTTCGTCGAAGGTTACGTTTAATGATTCTTCTACTTTCATAGTATCTTTATTTAAGACTATATATGCTTTACTATTTTGTGAGTATCCTAGAAAAATTCCTTCATTTGACTTAGGGTCGAACTTAGTGAGATAATCCTTAGTGTTGAGAATGAAGCATTTACTTCCGAATACCTTAAAGTAGCCTATGTTTGGTTTTCTACCTCTTAGTAACTCATAAGGAGTTTTTCCTAGTATTCTTCTAATGGACACCCTATTAAGTATATATGTTGAAGTATCTACGGCATGGCACCAAAATTTTTGTGGGATAGATTGCTCATTTAACATAGTTCTACTCATTTCTTGTAAGGTCCTATTTTTCCTTTCTACTACTCCATTTGATTGAGGTGTTCGTGGGGCGGAAAAGTTGTGAGATATTCCATTTAAGTCACAATATTTTCCGAATTGTACTTCGTTATCAAATTCCCTACCATGGTCCGTCCTAATTGAAACTATAGTGCAACCTAGCTTATTTTGTATCATTTTACTAAAGGTCTCAAATTTTTCAAAGGCTTCGGTCTTATCGCTTAGAAATCTAGTCCACGTGTATCGTGAATAGTCATCTACTATAACTAACGTGTAGCGATTGCCACCGTAGCTCCGCACCGCGGATGGACCGAAGAGGTCCATATGAAGTAGTTCTAAGCATCTAGTGGTGGATACTATATTCTTAGCTTTATGACTAGCGTGTGCTTGTTTTCCTATTTTACATGCATCGCAAAAGTGTTGATTATACTTAAGGCTAGGCAAGTTTCTAACTAGTTCCTTAGATACCAATGATTGGATTTGTTGCATGTTTGCATGACCTAATCTCCTATGCCACAAAGTGGAGTTTTCATCTAGGGTCGCTAGGCATATCCTATCTTCCAATTTATCTCCTAGTTTCATGACATATACGCCGCCTTTCCTAATTCCTCTACCTATGACTTTATCATCCTTAATAATTACACTATTTTTATCGGTAAAGGTAACCCTACACTTATTGTCACATATTTGTCCTACACTAAGCAAGTTGTATGTTAAATTATCTACATGCTCAACATTTTCAATAGTTAGGGAGTCTTGAGAGATCGTACCTTTGCCTATGATTTTTCCACGACGATCACTACCAAAAATAACATTACCTCCATTGTAGGCTTTGTACGTAGAGAATAGCTTGCGATTCCCCGTCATGTGTCTTGAGCACCCGCTATCCTTTACCCATTCGTCGGGCTCCAAATTTATTCCTAGACAAATTTCATTAGATGCTTGAGCGACTAAGCATTCCCCTTTGTTCTTCTTGTCTTCATCATCAACTCTTTTTCTTCGTGTTGTTTTCCTTTTATCTTGTGTTCTTTGTCGCTTTTTAATGAGTCTTTTAAATTCTTTGACGGCCTTTGCATATTCTTCGTCTTCACTTTCGGAACTAGAATCATCATCTTCATCGTCACTTAGTTCCTTCTTGGTTGACATCTCTTCATAGTCTTCTTGTTCATCCTTGCTCATGTTGTTTTCGGCGTCATTACCTACATATAAGACATTTGAACTCGTAGCACTTGTACTTACTTCAACTAAATATTTGTCTACTATACTCTCTTTTGCTACTAAGTCATTTGAAAGTTTTTCTTTGGCTTGACATTCTTCTTGGTGATATTTTGAAAGACTTTTCCACATGTCATTTGCCGTTTGACAAAAAAATATTCTTTCATATTCAACATTTGAAATAGCTTTGTATATAATAAATTTAGCCAAGTTATTTTGTTTTTCAAAAGTAGTATTTATCGATTTAATATCACCAATTGAAATGACATGCCAAAGATCATAGTCTATTGATTTCACATAACTTTCGAATTGATTTTTCCATGTAAGAAAATTTTCATTTTCAAGAAATGGTGGTCTAAAAACAATTTTCCCTTCTAAATATTTTTCCATTTCCATAGATCGATTTCAAGTTTTAAAATACAATATATTTTAAAAATCTTGTTTGACGTGGCTCTTGATACCAATTGTGGAAAACTAGAAGGGGGGGTTGAATAGTTTTACGTCTTTTTAATTTACAAAAACCTTGTTTATCAAAACACCAATTCAAACTTTATGTTTCACCAATAGACTTGCACAATTATAAGCAACGATATCAACAAGTATATGATATGACAAATGTGAAAGTAAGTAAATAAGTAAAAAGATAGAGTTGGAAAAATGGCACCGTGAGAAAAAGGATTTATAGTGGTTCGGCTACGAATCTCCTCTTCGTCCTACTCCACTCCCCGAGCTCCTAACTCGGGAGTTTTCTTCACTATGTCAACAAGCTCCCTTATGGCGGAGAAAACCTTACACAATGTCGCTTACACCGGCTTAACGACACAAAGCTAAATGTCGGGTCCTAATGGTAGCTAGAACCAATCTCACAACACAACACGACTTCTTCTTCTTCTTCACAACACAACTTCTTCTCTTCACAACACAACTACTTCACTACTATACACTACTTCACTACTTATTCTTCTTCACTACCCAACTCCTATTCCCAACTAGCACTACTAAAACTAATTACACTAATCACAACACAACTACAAAAGTACTATACACAATATATATACAATACTTCTTGAACTTGAGGTTGAAGGAGTATTCTTCTCTTGCACTTTGGATGATGGTGGATGATGAGGGATTGAATCACTTGAAACAAGGAATAGTAATCTAATGATCAAAGGGTTTTGGAAGATGTTTAGAGAGATTTAGATCTGAAAATTTTCGTGCAAGAGGTGAGGAAAAATACCAGATTTAAGGTGGTATTTATAGGGAAAAATTCTGACAAAATCTGACACAGGAGCGTGGCCGGTCCCCTTAATTGTGGCCGACCCCCTTAAAATTAAGGGGGCCGCCCAGCTGTAACGGCCAGATTTTTTTGTCTTTAGTGGGGAAAGTTTATTTGGTGAAAAACTAACTGATTTTGGTTAAAAATTTGAATTCATATATTTAGTATGATTAAAACATTTTTCTTTATTACCAAAATTGTTTTTCAAAAATATATAATATGTTTATATAATTAAATAAAACTTTTATTAATTAATTAAATACCCCTTTGATCATGAGATGTATTAAGCACTTGTTTATTCATACCTTAAGTGATTAAGTTGGATATAATGATATAAACTAGCTTAATACTTATTTACGTAGTAATCTTACGTTTAATGATTTTACATTTTGTGATCGTCAAAACGTAGAGATATCGAAAAATATAAATAACGTTTTTACGCATTATTTATGTCAACAGATATAATGAATGATGCTCTAACAACTTGGATGTGGAGGTCACAACAAGTTGTTATACTTCTTCTCTTGGTAGATTGAAGTATTCTTCTCTTGCACTTGAAAGGTTGAGGCTTGGATCACTTTGAAACAAAGATTTATGTATATATGATCAAAGGATTTTAGAGAATAGAAATGAGATCTAGAACAGAAAGTTTTGGGGTGCCAAAGGTGAGAAAAACCTGTGGAATGAACCAGTATTTATAGGGGAAAAAAATACTGTTTGGGAGCGTGGACGGTCCCTTTAATTAGGGTGCCGGTCCCCTTAATTAATTAAGGGGGTCGCCTAAAAAAATATTTTTTTCTTCATATTTTTTGTCTTTTTGTGGGGAAGGTTTTTCCTGAAGAATATAGCCGTTTTTTGGGTTGAAATTTGAATTCAAAATATTTATTTTGAATAAAACATTTCTTATAAATACAAAAATATTTTGTATAAGTTTAAAAATGTTTGTCCCACTTTATAAAAAATGTAAGGTTTGTAAAAATAAAAATTCCTTTGATCATAAAATGCATTAGACCCTTTGTTTATTCATACCTTAAGTGACTTGCATGCTAAAGTGAATATTTACGAATAAATACTTGTTTACGTCATAATTTGTAGTTCAATGAGTTTACGTTTTGTGATTATCAAAACATAGAGATATCGATATATGTTAATAACGTTTTTAGGCTTTATTTATATCAACAATCTCCCCATTTTTGATGATTACAAAACCTAAACTCATTAAGTCTAAAAATTAATTTTTAGACAAGTACTTAGTGAGTTTATATTCACTTCTCCCCCTTTTTGTAGAATCAAAAAGGTTATGCCGACTAGCTTCATAAATGAAGTTAGACGGGTAGAAAGCTCCCCCTTGATGTGTGCTCCCCCTCGTTCGAGGGCACCAAGGAATCGAGATATGGAATTCTCGCAAGAAAAATATTAGAAGCACAAGCATATATAGCAAAATAAGGAAAACAACAAGCATAGCAAACAAATATTAAGCTCACATAGCAATATATTCATTTATTATGCATAATGCATTCAATAGGCAAAAGATCCTAATTTGTCAAAGAGAGCCATCGGACTTGCTTGCAACAAAGGTTGATTCTTATTTGAAAGTGAAAATCATTAGCATATAGTATGCTTAGATGGTTGATGATGGAGTGTTTGGAATGAAAATTGCTGAGTTAGGGTAAGGTTATTGGATTAACGGAGGCCTATGTTTTGGTGCATGAATGTTGGAACGTTTGATGGTGGAGAGTACGGAGATGGTGAGTTAGGAGTGGAAGATGTTGATTGAGGTTTTGAATGTTTTTCAAGTGAGGGTCTTGGATGAGATCTAGTGAGAAGATACTCAATCCAAATGAAGTGTTCATTCCATACAATGGTTTGTTTTTGGAGAAAGATGCAACAACGACAATTGTGGATATGGTTTTCAACTCGATTTGAGTTGTGGGGAGATGAAGGAGGTTGATCCAAGTTGCTTTGTGCAAAGTATAGGCCAAGAAGAGCACTAAGCTCATGGGCTTCCTTGAGTTCTTCAATGAACTTCAAGTATTCGGAGGAAGGTGATGATGGTGTAGTGTGGTGGTTATTTGGGATGGATGTTTGGATATGCAACATAGGAGTAGCATGTGAGTTGGTAGGAAGTTGTGGTAATTCTTTTGGTGATGGAGACATTTTGATTATGGGTAATAATTGATGGATGATGATGAAGGTATGGTAGAAGAGGGTGTTTCATGAGTGGAGGGTGTTTTGGTTCAAATGGATGGTGTTTGGGTGTGTAGTTGGAAGTAAAGTTGTTGGAAGTGTAGTTGGATGATTAACCAAATTGATAGGGATTGTGGTAGGTTTCATTGAAGTTAGTTTGTGTGGTTTGGGATTAAGGTGGATGTTTGGCCAATGTAGTAAGGTTTGTATATAGGTTCAATGGAATATTTATGGATGTTGCATTGGTAGGTGAAACAAGATATGAGGTAAGCAATTCGAGTATGAAGAGGAAGGTGGGTGATGCAAATTGCGTTGTGCAAGGTGCATAGTATTAAGATCACGAAGATCATGGAGTTGGTCAAGTTCTTCACAAGACTTCAAGGTTTCCAAGGAGGATGATGATGGAGGAATTTTGTTGTTGACATGTAATGTTGGTGGGAAAGAGAGTGAGGTGTTAGGATTGTAATGTTGATTGTTGTTTGGAGGTTGAGATTTTTCAACAAAAGGATTGTTTGGAGGAAATGGATGAGATGTAGGTACGTAGTTGGGAGCATAGGTGGATGCTTGACCATTATGAGGATTGATGAAGGGTTCATTTGAGTGAGCTTGAGGGTTGCGTGTATAGTTGGATACATAGGAGGAATTTGGTGTTGGATGTTTAACAACATCATTTGGTTTGATGGGCTTTTTATGGATGTTAGGCTTTCTTCTCCAAACGGGTTTCTCGGTCATCCAAGCTAACCTTGAGGTTTTTGGTTTTGGTTTGATGGGAAAGGACATGATGAGATAAGTGGAGATTATGAGGAATGGGTGTGTTTATAGTGTAGGATTGGTGGGATTAAGGATGGATAAAATTTGTTGGATAGATTGGAATAAAATGTGTTTGTGAATTTTGTGAAGTGTAGGATGAAATGGGCCAAAAGTAGAAAAGAAAACAGCACCTTCGACCATCAGATGGCCGATCCCCTTAATTAGGGGCAGGTCCCCTTAAATATTAAGGGGGCCGCCTCATGAATTAAGGGGGCCACCCATCTGGTGGTTCTCAGATTACCAGAAATTGGTTTTTTTGGCAGAAAATGGTAGTGAGGGTTGTGTTTTTAGGTTTAGTTTCAAGCAAGTCCAATTCTTTGCGGCAATTATGCATGTAATAGATATTTATGCAAAACATGTTAATTAAAGAGATTAAGCAATCAAGTAATTTCATCTAGCATGCAAACATACTCATCAAGCAAGAAATATATATATGGACTAGGAACCAATAAACTACACCAAGTATATTCTTAATTATATATAGGTGGTACGATTAATGAACTATTTGATGGATCCTAATGTGTGTCTATGTGCAATAAATGGGAACTTAAGATAGCATGGACTTCTAGACTTGTTACAACAAAATCTAAATAGACAAACCATGGTCCTCTTGATTTGATTTAGTTCACTTATAAATGTCATTTACATAAATATAGATGACAAGTATGAGATCACCATGCATGATTAAAGAAATGTTTTTAGCATTATTCAACAATGCAAGAAAATTAGTTTTCATATGTTTGGAAATAGGTTTGAGCGAAGATTTGAATAAAATAGATTGGTTTTTACTTCAAAGTGTGTTAATGAAAGGTAAAGACAATTTTCCCAATCTTTGGTTTTGATCAAAACAAAATTGTGGATATTGATAGTGAAAACATGTTATTGAAAAGTGGGATAGTCATTTGAAAAACTATTTTCCAAAATGTGAGGTTTTTGCATATTTTTAGAGATATTAGATTTTTGACAACAAATATCATTAATCATAGATTTTAAAAGATGTTTATTAAAGATCTCATGCTCAAGAGGATTGGTTAAGCCTATTGTCACATGCTATCCTTTTCTACATAACCTATGATCATAAGTGAGTGATGACGTAATTCTACATGTTTGATGTGAGAGTGTTGAATGGGGTATATCCTAACATCTATAGCTCCTTTGTTGTTGCACACTTATCTAACTTAATGCCATAGTCTACGAGAGCTTGTTTCATCCATAGTTTTCTTACGCGAGGGATCTAATCCTACTTCTATATTAACGATTAATCCACTTAACTCATTTCACTTCATCACCATGAGTTTGCTAATAGTGGATATAGAAGATTTCCATTTTCTATTTTGTTCGACAATGAACAATTTCATTTTATTCCTAGGAAAGTCAACTAATGATGTTTCTAGGTTATAAGTATATAAGCTATTATGTACGTATATATGTATAAGAGTTACAAACAATATATATGTATAGCTAAACATTAATCTAACTAATCATTAATCTAAGCATGCAAATTATAGCGATGAACTTAAAAGAAACGCGTACCTTTTAGTCTTCAATGGATTTTCTTCAAGCACTTCAAGTGACTATGTTGACTTATAGAAGTCATTTGTAGATGAGATTCCAACTTCTTCGAAGAATGACAACTTAGCCACTTGGTCCCCATTTTCTCATTGGTCCAAAGTTGTTTGGTCCAAACATATTTAACATTTGGCTAGGATGCATGTATGGTGGTAATATTCCCCAAGGGTTGTAACTTGGTTGATAATTCCACATTTGATGACTATTGTTATTGTAGTTTTGTCTATTTTGGTTTCTTCTAGGTTGAGGTGTTTTAGATCGAGTATGAGGATTATTTGGTTTTCTTGGTGGTGGAGTTTTAGATCTTAATTTAGGTTTAGAGGATCCTACTTCGGTCTTTAAGGATGGTTTATAAGAAGTTTTTACTTTTTCATCATTCGCAATGGGTATTTTTCTATCTTTTGTAAGTATATACTTAGGTTTTGATTCTAATGATTTTTGTTTACTAGATTCACATTCAAACTTTATACTTTTATTTTCACTAGTTGAAACATTAGTTGAGGTTAATCCTAGACCGGTTTTATCTCACGAAGTTTCTTGAACACTTATTATTTTCTTAAGTGGGTTACTACTATTTTTAAACTTGTCAAGTTTGATAATTTCATGGGTTACTACTATTTTTAAACTTGTCAAGTTTGATAATTTCATCTTTAAGTTTTTCGTTTTCATTTTTAACCTCTAAGCATGTTTTACATTCTATAAAAACTTCTTTTCCTTTTTCCAAATGTTGTAGTTTAATTTTTAATTTGAGTACTTTATTTTCTAATAAATTATTAATATGTTTTAGTGACTTATTTTTAGCTATAACCTTTTGACCTAATTTGCATAACCTATTATATTCACTATCTAGGTCTTTTTCATCTAATGATAAATATTCGTCACTAAAGTATTCGGTTTCGGAATGTACCTCACTTGATGCCTTGGAAATAAGACACTTTTCTTCCTTTGTGGTTTCTTTCTCATCTTCATCGCTATCACTCCATGCTCCTCCAATGAACGCCTTTTGATTTTGATTCCTTGACATCATTGGACATTTTCCGATGAGATGATTTGGATCTCCACATTTAAAGCACTTTCTTTCGCTCTTGCTACTTTCGTCGTCTTTGTTTCTTTGAAATTCCTTTCTTTCATCATGTGGTTGTCTAACGAATCTTCCTCGTCTTTTGAAGAATTTCTTGAAGTCTCTTACGGCCATGGCATATTCTTCGTCATTATTTTCGGAGGTTGAGCTATCCTCGTCACTAGATTTCTTTCTACTTTTCAACGCAATTGAGTTGCTTTGCTCTCTTTTTCCTTGACCATCTCGGAGTCTTTCTTTATTATTGCTTCGTAGACTTTCAAGTTGCCGATCAACTCGTCAAGTTGAAGAGTTGACAAGTTCTTTGATTCTTCAATCGCCGTAACTTTAGCTCGCCATTTTGGATGAAGAGCCCTAAGAAATTTCCTAACAAAATTCTTACTAGAAAAATTCTCATCAAGTGCTTTTAAACTTGTGATGATAGTGTTAAACCTAGTAAAAGCATTATCTATTGATTCCTCATCCGGAATCGTAAATTGTTCATATTGTTGAACAAGAAGATCTATTTTGTTATCTTTAACTTGACTATTACCTTGGTGAGTGATTAGTAAAGAATCCCAAATTTCTTTTGCGGTTTTACACATAAAAATTCTTTCATATTCTTTGCGTGGTAACGCATTATAAATAACCATTTTAGCGTCATTATTTTTTGCTAATTTCTTTTTCAAATCATCATTTTGTTTTTCAAAAGATACAATTTCATCCTTTTTAGTTTCAAAATTATATTGAATAGGGGGGAAATCACCAAAGGTAATAACATGCCAAAGATCTAGATCCTTTGATTTCACATAAGTTTCGAATCTATTTTTCCAATATAAAAATTCATTACTTTCGAATAGTGGTGGTCTTTGCATAGATTGCCCTTCTAAATATTTTTCAGATTCCATAGATCGTTGCAAGTTTTAAAATACAATATATTTTAAAGATCTTGCTTGACGTAGCTCCTGATACCAATTGTGGAAAACTAGAAGGGGGGGTTGAATAGTTTTACGTCTTTTTTAAATTTATAAAACTTGGTTTCAAAATATAGATTAAGTTTACAAAAACTTTGATTAGAGTTTAGTATGAAAACAACTATATGATTTATTGTATGTGTCCTTTTAGGTTTGTTATAAAAACTTTGTTTTTGAAAACTTTGTTTACTTTAAAAACTTTCGATACGAACTTATGTGAATTCAAGTCTTACACAATATGAACAACTATATATATAAATACTATAACAATTATAATGTAAGTAAAGAAATAAGTAAGAGATGGAAAGATCGAACCGCGAGACAAGAGATTTATAGTGGTTCGGCTATAAGGACACCTTCCTTGCCCTACTCCACTCCCCGAGCACCTAACTCGAGAGTTTTTTTCACTATGTCAACAAGCTCCCTTATGGCGGAGAAAACCTTACACACCAATATTCACACCTCAACTTCGTCACACCTTATTCACACCTTCTACACGACTTCTTCACACCTCTCTATCTTCACAACTATCTACTTCACAACTATCTACTTCACAACCATCTTCTTCACACCTATCTACTTCACGATTTCTCTACTTAACAACTATTTACTTCACAACTATCTACTTCACAACTATCTTCTTCACACCTATCTACTTCACAACTTCTCTACTTCACAACTATTTACTTCACAACTACCTATCTATATGCCTTGCTAATCTATCTTCTATCAAGTATTCACCACTAGTTACACAAAGAAATAGATATAATGAATGATGCTCTAACAACTTGGATGTGGAGGTCACAACAAGTTGTTATACTTCTTCTCTTGGTAGATTGAAGTATTCTTCTCTTGCACTTGAAAGGTTGAGGCTTGGATCACTTTGAAACAAAGATTTATGTATATATGATCAAAGGATTTTAGAGAATAGAAATGAGATCTAGAACAGAAAGTTTTGGGGTGCCAAAGGTGAGAAAAATTTGTGGAATGAACCAGTATTTATAGGGGAAAAAATACTGTTTGGGAGCGTGGGCGGTCCCCTTAATTAGGGTGTCTGTCCCCTTAATTTACTAGCCGGTCCCCTTAATTAATTAAGGGGGCCGCCTAAAAAAATATTTTTTTCTTCAGATTTTTTGTCTTTTTGTGGGGAAGGTTTTTCCTGAAGAATATAGCCGTTTTTTGGGTTGAAATTTGAATTCAAAATATTTATTTTGAATAAAACATTTCTTATAAATACAAAAATATTTTGTATAAGTTTAAAAATGTTTGTCCCACTTTATAAAAAATGTAAGGTTTGTAAAAATAAAAATTCCTTTGATCATAAAATGCATTAGACCCTTTGTTTATTCATACCTTAAGTGATTTGGATGCTAAAGTGAATATTACGACTAAATACTTGTTTACGTCATAATTTGTAGTTCAATGAGTTTACGTTTTGTGATTATCATAACATAGAGATATCGATATATGTTAATAACGTTTTTAGGCATTATTTATATCAATAAATAATAGTATGATCACGAAAAAAAATATGAACTATAATTTTGAAACATAGAGAGTACTTATTTTTGAGGTGCTAAAGTCTTTCAATAACTCGTTAAATATAAAGAATTTTTCGAGTAATTAAACTCTATAAATAATTAATGTACTCACTCATGTAACTCATTATACTTCCTTTACATGTTTAATACTCATTAACCTTAACATAGTTTACGGTCAACTAGTGAGTATACATAATTACATCCATCTATTTCATATGAAATGACTTATTCGCCCTTGTCTTCTAAAGCCATTGCCACCACTTAATGCCACCAATACTAACACAAATTCTGGCCGCCAACACCACAACTACCATCAATCAACAACATCCACTAGTGTACACTGTTAGCCACCGCCACCACCATCACTCCCTAACACCACCACCACCAATCGAAAATCACCACCGTCGTAAGCCGTTAGCCATCGCCGTCACCACCACAACTGTAAGACGCTAGCCGCAACCACCACCACTCCCTTTTTTTTGAACTACGATTTTATAAAATGCTAGCAAGAAGCTAGAAAAGATTACAAGAATTTAGTACAAGCATCAACAGGATTCGATATCCAATCAATCCAACTCGGATCGAAATTCCTATTCCTATGGAGAATCCAAGAGTGTGAGAGGATCATAATTTCTTCCACAAGAGTATCCTTATGAAGAGGCTTCAAATCAAAGCAAATCCTATTTCTATATCTCCATAGGATCCAAGTAGTTGTTTGAATAACCGCATCAAAGCAAGGTTTAACCTTAATGTTGATATTAACCACATCGGCCCATCAGATTAAGTTTTGAAGGTGCTTTGGGCAATCATTCACTCCCCACCATGAAGAGATAGAGTTCCACACACCAACGGCAACCGAACAATCCATAAAAATATGGTTCGCAGTTTCATTATCGTTATCACATATAAAGCATCTAGTAGTGTCAAAATCACCACCACCACTCCCTAACACCACCACCTCCATTCCCTAACGCCATCACCGACGCCACCACTACTTCTAGCCAACTCCACCACCACTTTTAGCCACGACCAATTTCACCCGCCACCACCACCGTCATCACAACCACTTTTGGCAACATACTTTAAAATATATATTGTTTTTTAATTTCATTAAAAACAAAATCTGAAAATAAATATATAAAGATGAGGTTGAGTGAAGTGACAAAAATACCTTTAATCTAAAGTACATATCATGTTAACATAAACAAATTTCCCTAAGTATATGACAAAATTCCACGTACGTTGAATATAATGAGTTAAAAAATAAAGTACATATCGTATTTATCGAGTTTGCCTGACTTTTCTTTATCTCTATAAACTCAATCAATATCTTTTTACTTGTTTACATCCATGGACATGTCATGGGAAACTATTTCTTATCTCTAACACAATCTCAAGCACCTAAACTAAGAAAATGTCAAGTAAAAGTGTCAACAAAAATATAAAAAAAGTGTCACTAAACTTATTTTTTGTGCTTCTCCTACATTTAAAAAGTGTAGGTAGAAGTCAAGTAGGTGAAAATCTATTTATAGCGACACAAAGGAGTGTGACGATACATTTTTTTTTTGCCTTTTAAAACATATTTTGTACATGGAGGTGTCACTAAATCTCAAAATTTTAAATTGTACCCACACTTTTTAAAAAATGTCATTAAAAGGTTAGATTAGTGACACTTTTTTGTGTCACTAAAACTTCTGTCACTATAGGTCTATTTACTTGTAGCAAGAGGTTTAAATAAGAAGACTTGCGTGTTAATACTTTGTATAACAATTTGGGATTTGCTATACAATGTCCACTGATCAATGGTTAAAATAAATATAAAAGAAAACTTAGACTTTATTAAATTAAAAATAATAGATATTCAAGGTAATTTGTATTTTTATTTATTATGCACTAAATACATGAGCACTTTAAATACGAAAAAAATATGTTATTTAATGTGCTTTAAATACTGCCCAATGAACATTATATAGCAAATCCCTAAATTGCAATCTTGGTGTCTGAAGCATTCCATATAAAAAAATTCGATAGACTTATTAACAATGAGCTTTCTCTAGGCTTATCCTAATATGTCCTTGATTTTGTGCTATATATATTATCCGGTATTCATTGACATGACTAATTCACATGCCTAAATTTGTGAATAAAAGAAAGATAAAAACATGTGACCTGATCATATATAAATATAATGCATGAGTGAAAAATTATGTAATCTATTTATCAAACATTAAATTGTTTACGCGTTACGTCTCTCAATCATTTTTTATATATACCTAACTACGATACGTACATGACATATCAATTAAGGTTTTTCACATGTTAAAACATTCCTCTCTGGCAGGGTTTAATAATTACCAAAAAATGAGATCAAGCAGTAATTAAACGATGATTATGTCACCAAAAACTGAGAACAATAAAGGGATGCATGATGACATAAAAACACTAAGATTGACACGTACGACTCATAAATGAAAACTAAATTAGCTAACCGATAAAGATAGCCTAGTTTAAAAAATCATTTTTCGTCCAACATCGATCCATAATTTGTCTAAAATATCAAAGACGAAATGATACGGAGATCTATCTGGGCCCTGTAATTGAAGAACTAGATATTGTTGTCCAATGCAAACAACTTTTATCTACAAATTAACTTTTCATTGAGAAATTTATATTAGGGACGACGATGATGAGTTTTAAAGGCAAAAACTTGCTACCATAAGTTGAATTAACGAAACAATAACACATTCCAGATAAACAAAAGTGCTCCTGAATGTGAGATTAATATGTTTGTATTAACAAGACTGAAGATCATGTATTTGCCTCTTGCTACCAAGTAAGGATGGACCCCCTACCACTATGAAATAGCGCCCTCTTCTCTTATTATAGCAGTTAAGGTAGACGTTTTGAAGTGGCGGGGCCTCTCCAATGTTGATATTTCATGCATTGAAGACACAACCAACCTAGTGAGTAAAGACAAGCACTTAATTAAAGCCTAGCTTCACACTCTTGTTGGTGTTCTAGTGCAAAACTACTCTATGGCTTCTTTGAAAATTGGAAGGATAGAAACAAATTCACGTTTGCAACTAGAAGATCATATCTAAGTATCTATGACCGAACTTCTTTTCAACTACATCAAACTATTTTCTTTTTATTGGATTACCAATCGATATAAGAAATATCCTTTTAGTTGATTTGAATTGAGTGGTTTGATAACTCGTGTAACACTCTTTGACACAGGACGCGGAAGTGAATTTGAATAAACCCTAATCTAAAGATAGATAAAGGAAGCGCACCTCAAGGGAATTAAATTCAAATAAGAGAAAACTCTAAAACTCAAAGTTTATTAGTAAGCAAAAACTTAAAACTTAATTTGATAATGAGCCCGATATTTATATGCTAGTGAAACTTGCAAAAAAGAAACCTAATTACAATAACAAAAAGGATCTAGATAAATAATAAAGATTCTGTAATCATCACTACTACGGCATAGAGGAAGACTTCTGTCTAAGATGTAGACAAGCTAGGAAAATAACCAAAAATAATATGTAGCACATACGGCGTAGGCAAGGCTTTAGCCCTACGCCATAGACAAAACGATCTACGTTTTTTTACCACGAATCTTAACCCCGTCATTCCCCCTCACTTGAAAAGAACTCGCCCTTGAGTTTTCATCATCAAGGGCTTCATCTACCTTAAACATCTTCTCATGACGAACTTTATCTTTGGTAGATTTGCGCTTCACATTAACTCAAAAACCTTCAACTTCTTTGACACGTCTACCACACTCCGAACGATCAACCCATGACTCTTTAAACTTCGGACTCGACAACTTCATTTTCAAGATCATTCAAAACCCTAGAATTCTTTGTCTTCTCCGGTACGTCAGTCGATGCTTCTATATTAGTCGTATTAACTTCAACAATGATATCGGATTTTTTGGGTAAAGGGATCTCCACCCTGGTAAAATATATTAACCAAATAAACGTTTAAAGTACAATGGAATGTGGCTGAAGTACCACATTAACCTCAAGCAACCGCTTGAACAACCACTAGAACATTTATGACATGCCATAAATGAACAACTAGCTACGAAAAACTAGAACAACCATGAAAGAAAAAACATGCACGAATCAACATCGCATATTACTTCCTCGACTTGCCTTGGACCTTAAAATCAAACATCTTGTTAAATTCCTCCAATTGCCCAGGTAAATCAAGAACCTGGGCAGCGTAATCATCAGAAAAATAACCTTCAAGCTCGTTTTGTCCTCCAGCTGATGACAGGTAACTACTCATAGGATCGTCTGGCTCAAGAACCTCATCATCACTATCAGATACAACCACATTACCTACCTTAGAGAAAGGATTACCCTTCTTAATCCCCTCAACCACCGGAACAGGTTTCCCATTATCATCCACAAGCGTTCCTATCCCATCAATAATGAGCTTTTCAAGCTTATCAATTTTCTCGACGATAGGGGTACTTGGTTTACCAACCTCAATAGACTCATCAACCTCATTGTCACTATCAATCTCCATAACATGACTGCTTTGCTCCCCTTGTGTCACCCCAACCTCAGGCCCCATTTCAGAATTGGTCACCTCATCCATAAGCGAACCAAATGGATTCTTAGTGACGATATCACTTAGATCATCATGAATATACTTATTAGAAGTATGCACATCACTTTTCGCTTGATTAACCGGATCTTGCGCAGCATGCATATTAGGACCACTAGCATTGTTGTTAGTACCATTACCTTTTGAAGACGACGCTCCATCGGAACCCACTTTCTTTTTCGAAACTGGCTGCCAACGATAATTCAATGTGACCCTCGGTTTCGAAAAACGAACTCCATCAATAACCTGAGTGGGCCCTTTACCCTTACCTTTTCGTTTGGTAGCTTCTACAAATCCTTCCTCATCACCATTATTCTGAACACTATGTTGTTTAACATTCTTAGGGCATGCAGCATCAATATGATCAAAAATTTTACATGAAGTACAACGAGGCGGCTTCCATTCATATTCAATATCAACACGCACCAACGAATGACCTTGCCCATTAGAGAATGGAATAGCCACAACCACATGATCCAATAACTCGTCGAGAGATGAAACTTCAACAAGAGCACGAGCATATGAATTCTGACCCCAAGACTTAACACACATAGAACTGGTGTAGGAATCCAACATAATAGGCTTACCAATCTGAGTCGTGATCAAACTTAAGCCCACCTCCGTATAAGCAACAATAGGAACATTATGTAATTTCAACCATACGGGTGCTGAAGTAACTTCCTCCTTAGCAAGCGTAGTATTAGGGGACCACACATTAAGGAAAATAGGCATCGAACGAATCAACCATGGCCCCGACTCTAACACTTTATCCATACCATCCTTTGTGGAGAATTGAAAAAGAAAGAACCCATTATTTAACATAACACGTTCCAATCCAAATTTAGCCCATGTATTCTTCACATAATTCTCCACAATAGGGAAAGCAAGACGTTTCCCAATAAAATACCCATATAGTGTGTTAACAAACCTCGCTGAAACATCATTAATTTCTTTCATTGGAATTGTAACATGAGCACCCTCCACACGCTCCTCATTACGCAATTCACATAAATTAACGGATTTAAACGAATTCTTTGTTTGAAACAACGAAGCATATGACAATGTAGGTGCTGTTTTAGAACCACTATCAGCAAAAGACTTACCATTAGCATCCTGAGTGACACTCCCAATAACAGCTTGCATAGGTTGTTGAGACAGCCCTATAGCAGGCGTTATAGCATCTTGATTAGCATTAGAACCTTGTGAATTAGCCTTAGCAGCCATGGATGGATCACGGTCGACTTTCTCCATAGCCAATGAACACGGAACAGAAAACCCTAACAAAAACAAAACTAAAAGTAATGGAAAAAACCCTAATAAAACCAACAACCAGTAGATTGACCGATCAAGAGGAACGAAACCCTAAGTCGACCCTCATTGAATCAAACACCAGTCGACACAGGACAAGAAACCAAAGCGAAATCCAAAGTGATAATCGAATCTCTACACACGTGAAACTACAGTCGATAACTTCTCTTAGCAGAGAAGGATAAACGATATAGGATCACAAGGAAGAAAAGTCGATTTTAAAAAAATTGGGTTTTAGGGATAGTCGCCATATAGGAAATCGGTTTTAGGGTTTTCACATGATATCGGATTTCAACGTCTTTTCTTCAATTTTGATCTCAGGATTTGGTAATTGTGATTTCCTTCCCATAAGAAAAAGTAGAGATTTTGTTGAAGATCATACTTACCCTTTACTTCACGTTGCCATGATTTTTCAAGCAAAATATGACATTCATCAATATCATCCACAACACAAAGTACTTCCTTTTTATAAAATTTCCCGATTGTTGCCGGAATCAACAAACTTGGGTAACCTTCAATTGGACAAATCTCCTTGGTAATTTTAGAAAATCTACCAATGTTCTTGAAACCAAATTATTTATACTATAACTATCAATAATTAAAGAATATTTCGAATTATTGATTAGACTTTTTGAACAAAAAAACTTGGTTATAAATAATTGGTCCTCCATCTTTATTCTTTCCTCCTGTTCATCAACCCTCCTATTGCCGAACGGGGAGTGGTTGCTTGTACAATTGCCTTTAAACTTGCCTATAGTTGGACGAATTATTAACCCTTCGTGTTTGCTACCCTCGCGATTCTTGTGGATTAATGCCCCACCTACGATTAGGGAACATGGTTCTTCTAGCATAGTGTAACAACTGTCAAGTTCTTTCATAGATTTGATAAAACCATGATTCATGTACTCTCCTAATCATACCCCACCGACAATACGGGTTTTGATAACATCTACACTATTCATCATCTATGATACTAACAAGGTCTAGATGTTAATTGACGAAGAACCTTATACACTAATAACCACCAGGATATTAAAAAGCTCTGATGCCAACTAACACAGGACGCGAAAACGAATTTAGATAACCCCTAATCTAAGGGTAGATAAACGAGGCGCACCTCAAAAGAATAAAAGCCAAATAAGAGACTAAACTTTAAAACTCAAAATTTATTAATAATCAAAAATTTAATTACAATAACAATGAGCCTTATATTTATAGGGAAGTGAAACTTGCACAAACAGAAACCTAATTATAGTAAAAAAAACGACGTAGATAAAATAATAGAAGATTCTGAAATCGACACTACTGCGCCGTAAAGGAGGTCTTCCGTATATAGCGTAGACAAGGCAAGAAAATAACCAAAAGTAAGCCATAGCATATGTGGCGTAGATAAGGCTTTAGCCTACGCCGTAGATAAAACGATATATGTTTCTTGACCACGAATCTTGTCCAAGACTCTTTGGAATTTGTTCCTTTTCTTCCTAGCTTCTGGCTTGGTTGGTGTTTATTAGATTTATGTGAATAAAATATCTTTAATATAGTTGATCTTCGTTTATCATATATATATATGTACATATGATATAACACACAATCAAGTGTGTAGGCCACTTCCTTTACAATAAGAAATACTTATCGACCGAGAATGTGAGGAAAAAACCCTTGTCAGGTACTCAACTGGCCGGTTAGTCTACAACCATTTCAATGGAAAATATTTGACTTTCAAGATTTTAGACTTATTATATTTTTTTTGAACATCATTTAGACTTATTATAGACTTATATGTATAACTTTATCTGGTCAACAACTTAATGCTGGAATGTGTAAATTGATGCTCAAGTAGTATTTAAAAGATCATTGTTTTCAAACTTGTTTGGTCGACCAAGGAAAAGTAAAGGAAAATTCAATTAATTAGGTCATCAATATATTTGAAAATAATATAATATGCACTCAAACTTACAATTAATAAACGCAAATTAATTTCTCATTTCGGTAAATTGTGTGACTAGGGTGGTTACTACTGCTACTGGTACTTTATTTACATGCGATTTCTTTAGACCTAAAAGAGGATCGATATATTAGAACACCAGCGAGAAGCTAGGACAGTACATGTTTGTAATTTTTTATGTATGTACATTAGTTGGACACTATTATGCCTTCCAAATTTTGAGAAAATATATTCATAAACACTCCCTAAAGTAGGGTTATAGAAAGTTAACTTATCATGTTTTTTTTGTGTGAAATGGTGAATATATATTAATTAAAAAAACTGTACAAAACAACATCTAAAGGAAAGATGGAGATATCCCAAACACTCCTTTAATGCAAGCTGAAACAAATTACAAGCTGCCATACTAATAACTATCCCAATTCTAAAGACATACAGAACAAAACTAGAACATACAAACATGTTAACTTATCATGTTAACAAAATAACAAATATTATCTGATTCATGATCTCTGCGTAAATGAAATAAAAATTTTATTTTCTAAAAGGTTTTACCATTTACAACTTTCACAACTACAATCAAAATGAGTCTAATATTGCACTACCCATTAATTTTGCTTAATTTCATAAAACAAGTAATATTATAACAAATCTAAGCTAATTAGTTGGTCTCTTTGGAAAGTTTTTTAATTATTTTTTTATCCTCTATATGTATCAATAGAAGAAGGAAATGTGAATATAGTTGATAAGTATTTATACTTACATGTTAAGTAATGCATTTCATAAACATTGTCATCTTAATACGTCCTCTTTCGATATTTAATTTAATTTCAAATAAAAATATACCACCAAAACGTCGTCACGGTTTGCTAAAACTTTTATACGTATACATGTATGTAAATATTATGTAAAAGAATAAATCAGAATATTTTATAAATTTTAATTTACAGATTTTTTTTTTCTTTTTTTCTTTTTTTTTTTTAACTTGTTGCAATATAAGAAATTTTAAAAATACACAAAATAAAAGAATTTTTTTAAAAAAAAATACGCAGCAATAATGCGCGACAATCATATATCTTGTTAAGAACAACACAAAAGTAACTAATGGTTCCTTTGTACGTATAAAACAGCTGGTACTCATTGCCCTTCTGTCGAAACCGCATTATCTGCAGCGTTTTTCAGTTCATTTACTAAGCAATTATAGATGTCATGTGTTTATATATCATTGCCTTCTGTCGAAACAGCATTTTCTGCAGCGTTTTTCAATTCATTTTTCTGCCCGTCCTCCTTATTGTTGTACGTAGTATATATGAAGTCATGTAAAACATTGGATGCCAAAAGCAAAAACTATAAACTGAACTGTAATTATCTAAATGTTTCCGTATCACATGGGAACAAATTAAGGCTCGACATTTCTTGCGAAAAAAAGGTAGAGTTAGTAATTAAGATTGTGTGTTTCAACATATTGGCAAACATTCTCACATGGTCACATGCATGGAGCTTTGTTTATATTTTTATTTACATTTCTTAAGCAAACAACTATTATAAAAAAAGATGATAAATAAAATTGAAACGTGCCAAGTGGTTATAAAGTTTAATAACATTAAGTTTTCTATTGTGAAACAAAACCATTTTTCTGAGTCGAACAAATGCAATTTCTTTTGTACTAGCAAGTGCTCATGAGCTCTTATGATTGTTCGGATTTTGATTCATATTTTTTGTTGGCAAGTCACAAACAAGCCATTAAACATGAACTTCCATATGCATTTAACACATTCGTTTGGTTTGGTCCTATCCCCTTTCATACATGCATGCACATTTATATATACTATATATAGTATATACATGCATGGCACAACCATCTCCATAGTAGCCTTGGATATATCGTACAAGAGACCAATGTTTAAAGCCTGTTAGGTGGACATCTTAGGTTGGTCACGCGAAAGTGCAAAAACTTTTACAATAATGTTGGTTAGGTCGCGTACATCAGATATAAATAAATAAATAAAAAAAAAAAAAAAAAAAAAAAAAAAAAAAAAAAAAAAAAAAAAAAAAAAAAAAAAAAAGACTCGACTTTCTCCACTAGCTTGAATAAAGATCTTTGTCCGTATATGGTTTATATAAGTTACACATGCATACACATAAAGTTACACGTACAAGGCAAAAATATACAGGCGTTGCACAAACCACTCAGAGGTGGCATAGTAACAAAATGCTTGTTACTAACACAGTAAAATATGTAAGATCTCAAGTTCAATTTCTCTTAGGCTGGAGGGAGAGGGAGCATTTTGCTCGTGAATGGGTAAGTCACGATCGTGACATCCATTCCTCTTATCCAAGTCACGCTCAAATATGCAATATTTTGGTGAGTTACTCACCTCATTGAGAGGTGTGAAAAAGTGAAATTTTTATAATTAAATATTTGATTTGTGAGTGTGTGTGAGGTATTTAGTGGGGTATATTTTTATAAAGGTGAGTGAGTGTCACCACTATCTTTGTATGGAGTGAGTGAGAGTGAGAGTAGAGAGAAAGCTGAGGTGGCTGTGAGTGAGTTATGCACCACTCCCTCCGGTCTTAGATGCAAACAATCCTTAAGTGATCACACCAACTTTCTAAAAAAAATAAACTTACCTGGTTTGAGTATGTGTATAGTAGGTGTTGATTCAAAACCCAGGCCCGGATTTGGGCATGTGCAACATGGGCCATCGCACAGGGCCCAACTATTTTGAGGGGCACCACTTTTCTACAAAACCCATTGTATATATACCCATAAATACCTTTTTTTTTAAGCCCAATAAAACACTTAATAATATCACAATACATAATCGTTTTTTAAGATTTGTTTCACCTTACCTGGTCATCGCGTACATAGTGCAAAACTGCAAATAAGTGATATAAAATGGAAAAAGAAACCGGATCATCACCCTTAAATGTTGGCTATTTAAAGGTAATACTTCAAAATTTTGGATTCTTAGTATTAATTTTGCTGAGTTTATCTTTGATGTTATGATTAAGTAATTACGTATTTGCTTACTAGTTAGGAATCTACATAAGATAGCAAAGTATTTGTATTATTCACATATGTTTTATATCATTTTGGTTGGGATGTTAAAAGTATTCATCATAATTAATTATGTCAATTTGATCATGGCCTTCCAAATTGCCTTATAAAGTCTGTGTAAGTTTTGCTTTTTTAAATTATGTAATCTAGTTAATTATAACAACATTTAGAGTACTGATGAGTTTTTTGGTATATATAATTATATTTTGCTTGAATTAGGGGCCTAGTTTTCGTGATTGCCCAGGGCACCCGAAATCCACGGGACGGCCCTGTCAAAACCCGTGAATAATCTACCAAAAAATTAAAACATGTAAAAAAAAAAAAGGCATAATACATGCACACAAGCATGACAAAATGTTAAAATTACATTGGGCCACATGAGCTATATACATAAGGGGCTATACTGCAACTCATTTTAGATACCACTCGTAATAGAGAAATACGCACTAAGTTTATTCAACAATAGTTTGTGTGTAAAATAAAATAGACCAGTAATGTTTTAGCCTAGCGTGAAATTTACTACTTGTCGGGTGTAAAATATCCAAACATTGGTTGCATTAAATATAGTGTCCCAGTTGGCCAGTTACTAGGGTGTGTGATATGATGCATGTTTTTGCCTATGACATTTTCTCACATTCAAATGAATTTCTTGGCTTTATATTAATAAAGGAAAAGCATAGTCAATGGATTTTGCCGTCCCTTAATGTATGTTGAATCTGTATTTATTGTTGATATGAAACCATGTGAGCCTGTGAGGTATGAAAAAGTTGGGTGGGTTAAAATTAAAACAAGTCACTTTCATTAAGTCATCTCAAGTCTTAACCATTATATTAAAGTTTATAGTTATCCCCCAATTTAATCACTGTTCAAGAATCGGATTGGATTAACAAAAAATGGATTAGACCGTAAATCAAGTTGGCGCAACACATCAGACGAAAGACCGGATTAAAATGTTTTCGATCCGATCCATCAGTCTAAGCAGTCAAAAAGAGCAGATTTGGCGAGTTTTGCGTGACAGCTAACAGAACCAAAGACCGAATATGAGGAAAATAATAGATCAAAGACCGGACAAAAATATAATCGATTCGGTATAGTTCAGGGTGGTTTGTCGGTTCGATTCGGACCGTGATCATTATGCTCATCCTCTCCATATTGATGAATACAGCTGAACGAAAAGTGAATTCTCAACATGCCAGAACAGGTAAACTTAAAGATAAAAGTTTCCCGTAGATCACTTTTTCTAAAGATCAAATCTCTTAATCTTATTATCCATCATCTTCTCATCTAATGGTGTTGATTAATTCTTCTCATTATCCACACTCTCTCTCACCAAACGGTTCTTCCCCAAAATCAAACCCAAACAGCTCGCCAAATGCAAAATTAACCAAATCTCTTCTAAGTAATGGACATACGAGATGAATTTTTAGATAAAGGGTTTCCCCGGTAAATACGAGATGAATTAGCACTAACTAAAGGTGAATCGTTTCTCGAATCGTCTTCATTGCCACTCGATCAAAATGTTGATATTCGTAATTTTTTTAGAATATATGATGAGACGAAAAATGTTACGTTTTTAGGGGTCGGTTTGAGTCCTAATTCGTATGTTTTTGGTTTGGATTTCACCCAAAGTCGTTTCTTTTCTCATTTTAGGTACTTTTGAAGGGAAAATCTCAAAAGAAGCATTTTCGGGCGTTTTCGGAGTGAAAAAGTGCGGAAAACAACAAAAACTCAAAAGACCTTAAAGATCACAGAAGGTGACGCCGTCACACTCTAAAAGGTGATGCCGTCAGGAACAAGTGAAGTCCAGAATTGGAAAAATACTCGTGACGGGCCAGAGAGTTCGTAGTGCAAATTGGTGACGCCGTCAACCAAGGCCGTCAGATCTGGAACCAGCAATTATGACCACGTCAAGGAAGGCCGTCTGAAAACCCTAATCGCCGAGCTGACGACGTCACCTATTGGGTTGACGCCGTCAGCCCGCGTTTTCTATATATATAGAACGATTTTTCTTTACTTTATATAACTTTGGAGAACTAGAGTCGAATTTTGGTGTGAAGAACTTTAGGGTTAAACCCTAGTTCGTGTATTAGTGACCTTAGAGGGTATCCTAACCCCTCTAACTTGCATGTTTAATCCAAGATAAGTCTTTATTCATACAATATGTCTATGTGTTGTGTGATTTATGCTTGTACTTGTCTTTCTTTTAACATGCTAGGCTAATTTACTTTGTGTTTGCTTAGATCTAATGAAACCTAACTATTGATTATCATGTGATGTGTATGTTGTGATTGTATTTGGATGAATGTTTCATCTACGTTAGACTAGAGAAAACTGGCTAATCTCCTATACGGTAACAAGCTTGAACGTCTTTAGAAACGTGAATCGTATGTGCGTTATCGATTTTAAGGTAGTATTTCATGCATAGGTTGCTATCGGTGAGCTCATGATAGGATGCTTGACGTATCGTCATAGAGTGAGGTAGGAACTTATAGAGTTAGGGAATTGAACGCACTCCCTACGACTTGTTAGGAATACACCCGTCATCCACGCAAACTCAACATACTAATTACATGGTAAAAGATAGTTAGGGAGTAATGAAATCTAAGTAAACACTATTCTCCACCACTGATTTTCTCTAAAACAAAAAAATACAAAAATATAAGTAGCTTAGAAGTAGATAACTTGGGTTAGTTGACTAGCAACTAATTCCGCCCTATCCTCCAAAACCAGAGATTTTACTGCTTTCATAAAATATAAAAATACAAAAAGAATCTTCCTCCACCCTTAGACCTAGATTAGAGTAGCCTTTAGCCTAACGAACACTATTCCCTGCGAGAGAACGATCAATCCCCCGGTACTTGCCACTACACTATACTACATCGGTCAGGTACACTGCCTGGTGGGGATTGCAAGCTTCTCGAGATCCCTCGAGAGGTAAAACGTAGTGCGTGTTGCAATCCACGCGCATCAAGTTTTTGGCGCCGCTGCCGGGGAATAGTTATTGTTTAGGTTAATTTTTATTCTTAATTAGGTCTACTCACTAGACTCCTTTCTAGTGAGATTTTGTTTTATTTTTCTAGGATCCCTTTAGTCTATCTTTTTCTTTGTGCCTTTGTTCGTAACACCTCTTCATGAGTAATATTGATCGTTTGATCCCTGTTATTCGTGTCTTCCGCCGTAGGAATTTCCAGTTACCCTACCTGCCCCCTATTGTTGAAAACGAAAACCCACCAAACCTATCACCCAATCATCACTTTGACAACCATTCTGATATGGACGAATCTGACCATGACACCGACCATGAAAATGGCCCTTTTTACTATTCGTCGGATTCCGATGAAGACCTAGGGAATGGGGAAGTAGTTGATGACCCTGAAGGGAATGAAAGAGCTAACCCTCTAAACTATATTGACCCTAGGACAAAGATTGAGAAAGATAGTTTGTTTAACATGCAATTCCCTTGCAAAATTGGATTTAGAAGCTTTGATGCTTACCTTAATTCATCTTTGCCAATGAACATCATTTCACGTGCTGAATACAATAAAATCATGGCAAATGAGTTAGAGTATCAAGGGGATAATATTATTGCTAGGGCTAAGACTTTGCATGTGTTTGTGGGGAGCTTTACCTATCAAACGGACTTTATGGTTATGGAAGATCTAAGAGAGTTTATTGATAGTAACCTTACCCAAGTTGTGTTTGGGAAGCCCTTCAAAAGGTTAACCAACTTAGATGAGAAACTAGTGGAAGGGTTAATTACCTTCTCAGATGGGGATGAGGATTTTGTTTATCAAATGCCCCGCGCACACCCTAGGTATAAAATGTTTTCTATTGAGAAGTGTAATAGGTTTCCCCCCTGTGATATATTGAGTGAGAACGATATTAGAAAAGGACTTAAGTACCCCCATGAGAAGAATAATAGGTACTTCCGCGGATGCTTAGAGCTTAATGATGATTATAAGAAGGATGAGGCGACCATTAGATGGCTCACGCTTGGGTACGTGAGCATAAGCGACACTAGATGAAGGAAGACCTCGAGTCTAGCTACAAGACTCATTAATAAAGAAAAGCGCTTCTTGGGAGGCAACCCATGTTTTGTGTGTTTTTGTGTTCATTTGTTTCCGTATGTAAATTATATTTCTTGTTATTGATTCATGCTTCAAACTAAATTGTGAAAATGCTTTATTTTGTTTTTAACTTCGTTTTAATCACATATAAAGGTAATTCGCAAAAGCTAAGTGTAAGAGACATCCAAATCGGTTAATATAGAACAAATGAACATGAATCATAACAATGAAATTAATTTACATATTCGTAATTGTTAGAGTCAAATGCTTGTATCGAGTCATAATGATTTTTTTCTGCAGAATTCCCAGGAATTGAACCAAAGGTTTTCCAAGAAATTTTCCGGAAACTCAACTTAAACTTTCTGTCAGAACATTCTGACGGCGTCAGGGGTTAATACCTGACGACGTCAGGTGCAAAAATCTGGAATTTATTTGTTGATTAAAGTTTACTAACGGAACTTGTATGTTTGTTAAAATCTCTCTTATAAATTCCAGGAGATCTGTAGAAAAATCATTCCACAAGCATTATGTCTTACTTGCTTTCTAGGTATACGTCTATATATATATGAATAATGCCGCCGATTTTACGCGAGGTTTCTTGTAGTGTTTCCATGTTAACAGGTTATTTAGGACAAAAAGATGATGCATATACGGGAAGGGAAGCTTTGATAGTTCGTCTTCTTGGAGGAGGATCTAACCGTGTTACTTCACTTGCATAAAGAACGAATCAGGGGAGTATCTGATTTCATTCTTTTAACCTTTTATCTCTTCCATTTCTTATTTTAGAACATTGGGGACAATGTTCAACTTAAGTGTAAGGGGGGTAAATAAGGGTAGATTAATGATACCTCATAGGATACCATTATGCTTGATTTTGCTTGTTTAATAGTAATTGTGTAATAAAACCT
>LBNU01028214.1:53051-114976 GCA_014162995.1 Artemisia annua | reverse complement strand
GAGAGAACGATCAATCCCCCGGTACTTGCCACTACACTATACTACATCGGTCAGGTACACTGCCTGGTGGGGATTGCAAGCTTCTCGAGATCCCTCGAGAGGTAAAACGTAGTGCGTGTTGCAATCCACGCGCATCAATATAATTCTATTTTTTGTTCATGTTATTTTATTGAAATATATAACCAGCAGATGCATGTAATTTGTTTGCTATTTTAATTCTTAATCTTGATGTTGGAGCAGTCTTTTTTTTTTTTTTTTTTTTTTTTTTTTTTTTTTTTTTTTTTTATACAATTATTTATTTTTCTTAATTTATTTTTTTATGTTATTTTTTTTTTTTTTAATGATCAAAGAATAGTGATTTGTTAATTAGTTTGTTTGCTATTTTAATTCTTATTCGTGACAGTTTATTATTATTGTTATTATTATTATTTCAAAATATTAATGATAAACAAAATACATGAATCACATGTGATTTCTTAAACGGTGTTATTATTATTCGTTGTAAATTTTATATGCTTTTATTTGCAAAATGTTAATGATGAAAAAAGTACAAGAATCACATGGGATTTCTCAAACATTGTTGTTATTATTTGTGTTATTATATATTTTAATTAAGTATAATTACATGTTTTTCTGTTAAGTAGTGATAATTATGATTTATATTCTTTTGTTGATGTTATTATATTGTTTTGTTGATGTATTAGTTTAATTAAGTAGTGTTGTTATTATTCTGCTAACTGATAATTAAGTAGGTGCTGCCGTTTTAAAAGCTTTTTCTTACACATATAAATGGTTAAAGTCAAATGTGGTGCATAAGTCATAGCCGTCTCTTAAGTTTAAGGTTCAAGGTGCTGAATCTAGTGGTTCTCCTAAGAATAGGCTTACTTAGACTATGATTCGCGGAATGGTTTCTCTTAAGAAACATGTTGATATTGCAAATCCTGAGCCGAATGTTGAGTCTAAGCCAAACAGAAGGCTGGGTCTAAGCCTAAGACGAATCCAAAGGATTATCAGTTTTCAAAGAGAAAAAGGAAGTTATTAGATTTCAATGAAGTTTTGGATGAAGAGGAAGAGGAGAGTAATGAATGTACGAAGTTTGGGAAGATGATTAAAGAGTCTTCTGAACCTGAATCTAATTATTCATCTGATGAAGGTAGTGCGTGAAAGTTAAAGAAAGCGAGGCGTAAGAAGGTGTCTAATAATTTAAAGGGGAAGATAAAGAATGAGTCTTTAGATTTTGAATCTGATTATTCGTCTGATAAAGGTACTGCGCGAAAGTCAAAGAAAGCCAGGCATAAGAAGCTGTCAAAGAGAAACAGAAAAATATAAGCTTCATAATCAGAATACGTTGATGATGAAGAGAGTTATAAGCATTGGAAGTTGTCTAAGAAATTGAAGGAGAATATTAAGAAAGAGGCTTCCGATTCTGAATCTTTGTCTGATAAAGGTAGTGTTCAAAAGTCTAAAAAGGTAAGCAGGCAAAATATCTTAGTTAATTTAAACTCTTTGTGCTAGGACATTGCCTAATTCACTATATTTAGTGATTCGTGACTTGAAAGTTGATATGGGGAGGTTTTTGTCGGAGATAGGGCTAGTTTGTTACATAATGTTTTCATAGATTAAATCCCATCCATGCTGGATAGGTATATGGTGAAAAAATCTGATTCAAAAACATATAGTTTGAATTTGGATAGTGGTCGATCGAGGTCACTCAAGAGAAAATTCATGAGATTTTAGGTAATCATGCTAGTGGTAGATCCGTATTTTCATTAGAGAAAATACCTCTCGACCATGAGTTTGTGAAATTGTGAATTGATCATTTTTATCCTAAATCTTTAAAGGATATTCGATCAAGTGATATCGCTTAAAAGTTGGTGCTTGCCAGGCAAGTTGACTTTATGTTCGAAGTTAACTTCCTTATGCTCTTTGCCCACACAATGAGTATTGTTGAAATGATGAAAGGACAATTCTTTTTTGATGTGGTTAGACGTATTCGGGACTACACTCAAGTATCTAAAATTGATTGGTGCGATTACATACATTATTTCCTTCAATACAATTAACTCCCTAAAACTAATGGTGACTATTACACTAGTACATTTACCTTCGTCATTGTAAGTTTATATTTATTTAGTTTTGGATTCAATGAACTTTTAAAGGTTTTCTATTGTTCGTTTCCTGCTTGTGGCTATTACACTTTTTTTTGTTATCAACTTCTGTATTTAGATTCAACAAAGTTTTATTGGATTCCTGTTGTTCGTTTATGCCCGACTATCAGAAACTGGACGAAAAATCTTATGAAGCAACGACAAGATCTTGAACTTAAAGATGAGGTTTTGGGGAATTTAAAAATCCATGGTGAGTGGACTGTATATGAGGCTCAAGAAACAGAAGGATTTATGGATGTTGGTTCATCGGAATCTTCTGACAAAGAGTTTCATTTACATAAGTTGTAGTTTTTATATAATTTATTATATTTTAAATGTGAATTGTTCAAAATCACATGTGATTTTTTATAAATCACATGTGATATGTTCAGGAAGACATGTGATTTTTTTTACAAAGCTTATGTGATTTTGAACAAATCACATGTGAGTTATTAAAAATCTCATTTGATTTTGTATTATAACTAAGAGTAATCAGTATAGATTACACGTGACTAACTACAAGTTTTGTTTAAAAAAGCAACAAAAAATCTTTTGTTAATATGTGCTGAAAAACTTGTTCTTGAAGATTATATAGTAAAAGTTAATTTAGAGTATCCTGATGATGAGAAGTTGGTCCAACTATAGAAAAAGTATGTCGAACTTTTCAAGAAATCTTTTTCATTCAATGACAAGGAAGGTGGTGGAAATGATGAAGACGATGATAGTGCAAAAGATAATGAGAACGATGGTAGTGATGAAGACGATGATGATAGTGTAACACTCCAAAATTTACAGATTAGTCAGAATAGCCTTTTATTGACATTAGAATATAAGAAAAGTCCTTACATTAGTTTTTATAAGAAATAAGGACCTTCGGTGTAAATATTAATGGAAAAGGACTAACGACGTAAAGGATTTAACGGCCCCTAACGGGAGTTAAAACATAGAAATTTCCAAATTACCCGTATGTGTTAATAAGCTTATTTAGTCTAGGAATTTTCCCATAAACACGCGTGTATATGTGTTTGGGATGTGGTTGTGTTAAGGTTCTTGGAGTGAAAGAGGTTTATCACAATCCTTGTGCTAAGAACACTTCCGGGAAGATTTTAAGATTGCTAGAGTGATGTTTTTGATGTGTTATTGCAAGTCTCCAAGTGCTAGAACTATAATCCCACCAATGTTAGTAAGAAATTATGTCCTAATTCATGTTATGTTAACTTAGGGGTTTGTTAATTAAAGTTTATAAACCCTAGAATGATTTATGATGAAACATGATATATAGACATCATGTTGTGATTGAATTATGCCGTAACTCATGTGTTAAAATTATGATAAGATGATGATGCGTTAAATATATGTGTATGCGATTTCTATTAGGTTCTAAATTTATAATTGCCGAACTAACCTATACACTAACACTTACGGGCAGTATACCCGATCAGTTATAGCTAGTGATGGTAAGCACGGGCCGTTCGCAAAGAATGAGTGAACCTCACTCTCGTTTTCAATGGGGTATGCTCTTTCTTTTTTGGGAGAGTATGCCAATATGATTGAAACAAACATAGTGCCCACTTGCTCCCAAGTGTACCCAAGAGTAATTTATTTGAATTATAATTAAATTAATGATTTTACAATTAAACTTAAGATCTCAGCTCTTAGATACATAATCTAATCTACACTTGGATTCTTGTATCTTTTGTACTTAAAAAAGATTATCTGGATCCATAAACCCTTTTGATTACACATCGTCCTTGCAAGGGTAATCAAAAAAAAAAAAGAATTTTGATATCCAATTGCCATATTTCATATACATGAAAAACAAGTATGACAATTCATCATCTTTATATAATTAATGTGTGTAGAAAAGAAGATTCAATCATGGTCAATTGCTTAAGTATAATTAAAACTTCTATCATAAGGTGTGCATTAATGTGTGTACAATTTTTTCCTTATGAGTCTTATCTTCAAAAGAAACTCATTGTTACCTCACAGTTTAACCCGTTTGGTGAAAGATCAATCAAGTTCAAAACAATGATTGTCTTCCAAGGACTACATCTTTTCATTCATAGTTTTGAGACATTCATCAGATTCAAGATATGATAATGCATCTATGTATAGTTAGCAGGTTCACAATGCTCTAACTTATATTTCTCAGCATTAATATAAAAAGATCATTCATGTGCATGAGGTATCCTTGCGGATTTATGAATAAGAGTTGCATCATTCTTCAGTTCAACATTATGTTCAGCCTCAGTATGACTCTAGTTTGTCAATTACACGCTCCAAGAGATTTAACTACTTCTGAACTTCAATTAATACTTAATGGATTCATCCCGTTCAATAACATGGTGGTGTCTTGAATACCTTCTAGACTGGAATCAAATTGAGTATACACATGACATACTTAATTTCCCCATCCTTGACAGATTTGGCGGTAAATAGTTTAAGTCATCATTTTCCATGACAGACATATCATAATTATTTTGGTATTCCATGAGGATTAATATTGTGAGACAATCCCACAATACTTTAGATGAACTTATACTCTTTTGCTTACAATCATACCAACTAGGTCAAACCAAATGGTATCATAGTATTTTCAAGCCTATTGCATACTTGATATTATAAATCGTTGACCATGTTACTTACTTTATGTGCATGTCCTTACAAAAAGACATAAACAATCTTTACGATACGTTATAAGCCATTGATCAACTCAAGGAATTCATGTACATGTCTTATCAAGAAGACATAACAAGTTAACATAATAGTAATTTCAAGTTAACTCCGTACTCCATGTTTATAATTTTACAAGAAAACATAATCATGTTTGTAGAAAAGCTTTTCACTATATCTTGACATTCGTTCTAAATAGGGCAACTTATATTTTATGTGTAGAAGTCCTAGTAGAATATTAATTTTCTTACCTTGCGGTCAAGAGAAACCATTAGTCATATTGTTGCGTGTTGACCTTTCACATAATTAAGATTTCTCCCACTTGCGAATGGCGCAACATCATGCAAGTATACAAACCAGCATGACGATCATTTGTTTGTATGGATAATATGATTGTGTCAGAGATAGAATATGAATTAAGTCAAACTCAAATCATAGATGCATGAAAGGTGTATACATGACATAATCAATTAATAAGGAATCGTGCATTACGATTTTATAGATAACAGAAAGCAACAAGTTATCATATAAAATGATATGTTGTGATTCTTACTGTTCCAATAAGCTTTCCATGTAAGGTCCACCACCACTTGTAGAACCACCAAATGCCATAAAATTATAGGTCGCATTATGGTCCTCAAGAATCTCATCATCATCACTATCCGAAACAACCAAGTCTCCAACCTTAGAAAACGGGTTACCAATCCACTTAACAACCAATTTCCAAACTTTAATCAAAATAATGCATTCAGACATCGTATGATCGCTAGATTCCATACCATTATACACATTGGGCATATGAGAGAGACATTGTCGATACCACAAAATCGTAAATTAAAACGAATAGGCAAACGATCCTTAATCAGTCTCCACACATGAATATTAACCTTTCGAGGAACTATCTGATTCCACCTAGTCACCAAAAAATGACTAGTTAAGGACATATAAGCAAGGTGTTTACGTAACCCGTTAACCGACAACGAATCCATTGTATCACAAGACCATCTCCAAGAATCGTTTGAATTGACAATAGTAACCTGCTTGACGATATCACAAATCCTATGAAATTGATCTTCTATACCTCCACGTAAATGACATCTCCGATCCAATTCCAAGAGAAACTCGAGCCATTCCAACGATCTCCAACCACAATGTTTTTGAACTCTTCCGGTAAGAAAAGACGAGAAAATTGTTGCGCCAATGGGGTATCATTAATCCCACACATCATGCCAAAATAAAGTACAAATTTCATCTCCAATCTTTCTTTTCAAAGAAGAGCTGGGACCAAACCTGTATTATTAGATGGCTTAATCATCAAAAAAATATATGTAATAGCTTTTTTGGTAATTAAACCAAAACATGTACTGTAAGACTTTAATGACATTTGCTATTTGTGTACTCCGTAATTAACTACACCAAAAGTTCAAAGAGATGATCCAAATTCCATGAGTATAACTTAAAAAATTTATTATGTTTTGGTGTTTCTATTGTGAAACATTCATTATCTAAGATAGAAACACAAGCGCGATAACTTCACACATCATTTTTATTGTGAAGATTACTGTTTTCTCACTTCAGTTTTGAAACCACGCGCTAAATTCAATTGCGAAGATCGCATATTTACAATAAAATTAATTATAATATTTGAAAGAATTCAACGTTTTTCAAGAAATTGTAATTTATGAAATTTAGCACGATGTGTTTGATGGTTAATTGGATACATATATGATGAAGATGGGTGCATATACTGACTAGAAATAGTCAGCTGCGAGCCGAGTGAAAAAGATGACTCAACCGAGCCGAGGCTGGTGGTTTATGAAAATAGTTTATAAAATGATCGATGAAGATGTATAAAAATTTGTAAATCATAGTGAGCATTCATTTCAAACTTGTGTGACGTGAAGCGGTTAGGATATTAAACCTTTTCAATGCATTTGAATTATGTGAGATGTTTATAAAGTTTGTAAAAGTTTATACATAGTGGAGATAATATAAGTTTATAAAAGAAAAATGTGTATAAATTAATATCATAACCTTTAAAACATGTTTACCATAATGAATAGCCTTATAGTTTGTGAAGAATTGGATGTTAAAAATTGCGCTATTTATTAAATTTTCAGTTGAAGATTTTATAAGGCAAATAGTATTCGCAGCGAAGCACGAACAATATATAACTCGTTATAGAACATTGGAGTAAATTATAATGTTACCTATCGAGATTCAGGAACTCAATATAGAATTAACTTGGTTTAAACTCCTGCATTTCCTAACAATTTACTCTAACCTTTCACTACTTTTTTTCTTCAATCCCTTTCACACACGCACACAAACACGTTTATATACCTTAAAGGTATGGACAATTTTGCAAAACTATCTTACTTCCTTAAACGATTGCCTTCATGGGATCTTCTTCGTTCACATTTTTATCTTTCCTTTTTCTAATGATACTTCTAGTTGCCACGAGCTCGTCGGTTGAATGTTTAGAAGACATTCCAAAGCATTGTTGGAGAAAACACGAACCGGTTGCACTGAATTCTGGTCTGGTGTTTACCATGCGATACAAAAGGAAACGCATCGCTCCTTCTGCTCCTTCAAAGAGACATAACTAATTTGCTGTCAGTTCTACACCTCCAAATAGATCAAGACGTACAAGAGTCGAGAAATTTTGATCTACCATATTATATATAATGTATTAAAGAAACTCTTTATTGTATAAGAAGCAATAATACAAAATATAAACAAGTTTTTATGCTATTCTTTTGCTTATATGCTAGTACAGGTGTTTATTTTCGCGGAGATTTGAGAATACAAGGTTTATGGTAATTCAATGTTCTTTGTATATTAAAAACACTATAACCAATTGCATTTGAGTTATGACATATACTAACTGTTATTCACATTCAACTTCTTTGCACAAAGATATTATTCGATAATTTTTGAACATCAGAAATTGGTGCAGATCCAACTGATCTACCAACAAAAACAGAATAGTCAACATGGGCATTGCTTTTGTCCATCCATCGTTTATCATTGAAGTAGCTTGTTAAGAAGATACGTAAAAAGTCTCCTGCTTTATCGAGTTTTCTTTTTCCGTCCATGTTAATCTTGATTTCAATAAATTAATTTGCTTATATGTAGAAACATTGGCATGCAACAACTCTACCATGAATTTGTCCCTCTGGATCCACCACAAGTGTGAGATGAAGATCCAGGTTTACATTACCCATTGCGTATGTATTTGGGGCAAGGGTGGAACTTCATTGGGGCAGGGAGGGTGCGGGCCCTCCTAAAATTTTGGCCCATTAACGTTGAATATCTAATTGTTTGACCCTCAAATTAGGGTAAATCTAGTACTCGTATCTAATTGTTTGACCCTCTTTCAAATTAGGCAACCAAAAGTCATTCTCAATCTTTGCACAATGGTTCCAACAGAGTCTCTCATGTGCCTATATTTACACAATCCTATATTCCAATTACTTGTAGATGGATGATTGATTGTTTTGTGTCTTTTAATCGTATATATAAGTGATTTATAAATTCAAGTTATTTAAGATTTTGAGGTTTTCGATTATTGTAATGAATCCACCCTGTCAAGTACGACTTTGTTAATCTTGTAACCCGCTTCTGTAATTTCGTTGGCCAAATGTGCTTCTAATTTGCTTGTTTTTTTTTACAAGCAGCTCACGTCGTTTCTTATTCTTTATTCAATGCTTTTTTTTTTTTAATCTTAGGTACTTTGACAATTTGAGTTGGTATTTTTCGCAGTGCAATTTTACTTTTAAATGCATATATTACAATTTATTTTCATCAATGACATTACATATTCAAGTCTTTTTCTTTGTATACGTGATGATATGGTTGGCATGTTTACACGAACATATGAATTGGCATGTTTACAATGCATTGTACGCAATGGCGTAGCTATTAAGGGGCAAGGGGGGGCGCCCGACCCCCCGAAATTTTTTTTGCGATGTAGGGGGTATATAGTTTTCGTGTAAAAAAATTTCGGTATATTCGGTTTCGACCCCCCATTTTAATTGTGAATTTTTTTTTTTTTATATATTAAGCAATAAAATTGATCCATTACATTTTACATAAGCCCATCTACCCAATAACCCAAACTAAAATACATTACATACTTTTTATATAACTCGCTAAAAGAAAAAAAAATAAAACCGGCCCACTAAAAGAAAGGATAAATAATGCCAAGTTAAGTGAGGTAGCAACTCTTTCTGATCTCTGTCAAACTCTTGTAGAAACTGGAAAAAATAGCATGTACGATTTGGTTGAAAGAGTGTGTCGGCTACTCTTGACACTTCCGGTTTCGACTGCAACAAAAGAGAGGGGATTTTCGGCAATGAAGATATTCAAGAATCGCCTACGTAATAAGATGTCAGATGAGAATCTAGCAAACAGTATGGTGATTTACATAGAAAAAGAAATTGCTGACAAGTTTGATTCGGAATCCATAATTGAAGAATTCAAGGGTCTTAAAGGTCGAAAGGCTGAACTCTAATTTCTTCAATGAATCGAACCAGGTACCAACCGTTTGTCTCCTTTTTAATGTTTAGTTGTCTTGGACAAATGTTTAGTTTTTTAGTGATTGAAACTTTTTTTTATATAATAATAGTATTTAATTTTTGACCCGACCCGAATCGAATCACCGACCCGAACATATTACCCAAAAAATAGCGTAAGGAAAGAAAAAATTTAGATCCCGACCCCCCACTAAAAATTTTCAAGCTTCGCCACTGGTCGTATGCCTCTTATAATAGCACATTCGAATCTTCTAGAATCACTCCATATGGCGAATCAATGGATAGGGTATACAGCGTACGGTCTTCAATACTTGCTAAATAAATATATGACGAGAGCTCATACGCCGTATGCGTAAGGATGTCATACGCCATATGCATCTTCAACTTGGACAATATTCTTTGACGAGATGGCATCCGTCGTATGCCTAAGGATGGAATACATCATATGCAACTGGATGAAAAGTTCTCCCCATCATACATGTAGCTCGATTTCCAGTGTATTCCCCGAAAAATTATCCTTTTGCTCCAAATAACTATAAAACACAATTTTAGAGTAAAAAGCAAAGCACTCGACCGATACATGTTTTAGGAGTAATAATATAACAAGTATACTATAAATATATAATTTAAGTTCATTTATATACTAAAAGTTTACTCATATATCCAGAGATCAATTCCAGTCATTCATTATTTAGATTAGATAACAAACCAATTTATTTATTTATTTTTTTTCCTAAAAATTAATATCTTTTAAACTGTTAATCGTTAAGCGAAAAAGTCTACACCATTGTAACGAGCATTTAATTATTTTTTATAGACGGGCACTTTGATATACTTTCGACAATTTTTTTTCGTTGTTAAAACTTGCATAAGAAATCACATGTGATTAAATGGTAATTTGAATATTCGAATATCCAAACATATTATAAAATGAACATAACTTTTTATACAATATTTTAAAAGTTTTATAGTATATATATATTTTTTTTGAAAATTAGACATTTATAGCTTTTCAAACATTTATAAGACATTATATTTTGAATTTTAGAGTAGTTTAGTTAAATCATCAAAGTTGGATAAAATAAATAAAATCACATGTGATTTTAACCACACGTGATCTCAATCACATGTGATTTTTATTACATATGTTGTTTTCCATGTGAATATAGAAGTTTCACGAATGAGCTGCTATACTCTATAATTCGAATACAGTGTGTGATATATGGTTGGAAAGCCATGAATGTGTGTTTTTAATTGCAAATAATGGGAAAAGTCTTTGATTTATAGACAAATAGTTATGCCAATTTTAGTTTAGATGTTTAGTGTTTGAACTTGGATATTAGTGTTAAATTACATGTACGTGATATGTCATGCGAATTTAAGTACCAAAAATAAAACGTGAAAAAAGCGATTAAAAAAAGTTTGTTGAAAGTGTATTAAAGTGTTTGTTTATAAAAAGATAATTAAGTGCTAGTTTTAAAGGTATAATTTGTCTTTCTAACGACTAAATATTCATGAGATATTTAAATTATAAAAGTTATGTGTAATTGAATTTTTAGTTTAAATACTATTAATTAGTCTCTTTTTTTAACATAAAAATTAGTGGCTGAAATTTGACCCTAAATATGTTAGAAACTTTTAATATATAAAATAACTCTTCTCTATTTATATATTTAATTTTTGGATTGAGATCCTCTCATGTTGTTGTTAACGTGGTTGAGTTTTTTGTGAGTGAAAAAATATATGTGGGCTTATGATTTTTAATTGAAAAAAAAAAAAAAAAAAAACTTTTATTCATTTGACTTACTTTTTATTGATAAATATAATAAGTCATGTTAAAATCAATTTGCGAGAATCTCACTCTTGAATTTTTCGTGCTAAATATTTTTCTCGACATAGCTAGAAGAAGAAACGCATAATGCACATAGGTTTGACCATGAGTCAAGTGGCTACATCTTTAACCATCGGCGGAATTATTTTAGATTATTATCTTACTAGTTATAATGCCCGCGCACGCGCGGGTTTTTAATTTTTTTTTTAATAATATATTTTTATTTTCTTAAANCACTGATTGTACGTATAAAACACCTTCATTTAACCTTGCCACGATGGCCCATTGTGGATGGCCTCATAACACACCACTAACACGTTATTGAGTCCCACTTTTTTTCATTTCATTTTATTTAATAAAAACAAACACATTTTATTAAACAAAAATTAAAATTACAATACAAAATTTCGAAAAAAAAATATATTTGTAAAATTACAATACGTGACTACATATCTTGTTGTTGTTGGTATCGTTCCCAAAGATGATTTACAAGATCGTGTCGAAGGTCGTTATGCACATCCTTGTCACGTATTTTCTTTTGTTTCTTTGCATGCCGACCGCATCTTTCGATCCATGATACAAAATGAGCATTATTCAAGTGGGCCTTTTTTTTTAAAAATAAAGAACCAGTTGTATGATACGTGTTATACTTAGACGTTGCGTGCATGAGTCAAATGTATATGTGTGATCAAAATGCATGTATGGTTTCCATCTTTACAACCATGCAACGTTTGATGCAATATCATTAGACAACGTGTGATCATATTGTGCTATATAATAGCAACTTAATATTCACCATCATACTTTGCATTCCCAACACACATCAATGCTTCACTTCTTCCTTCAATCTTGCAAGCCAAACTCTCACGCACTTCGCAGCATAACTCGTCAAGTAACTTGCTACATGTATCTTTGAAGAGCAAATTTGCAAGACTANTGGAATGCTCAAAACACATTTGGCTTGTAGTTGGGCTTGTAGTTGGCACATTGCTTGGTAAGGAAAGTGGCGTGTTATTGGTTATGCATTGAACAAATGGCATGTTAATGTTAACGATACCGAGCGCTCTTAGAACTTGTGCTTGGTTAAAGTATGTCGTCTCCTAAAATGGATAAGATCATCTGATGTTGAAACTCATTAAAAAGTCTAAGGATTATAAAACCAATATTTGTGAGCGAAATTATGAATCTTTTTCATTAAAAAGAAAACAAAACATATCATGTTTTTTCTTTAATGATATTTATCTAACTCGTGCTTAAAAAATGCGTTATAATTACAACCCTATTCAAATCTCATTACCTAGATATCAACAAACACACATATTTGTTACGTGAAATTATGGTTATGGACTTATGGTGACTTTGTGTGCTTTTAAAGTATAATTTTGTTTTTACACTTTGAGTAGAAGTAGTTTTAGTTTTACTTTAAATTTCCTTAATGGTCGAATACAATTTTCAAGAGTAAATTATAAAATAGATTGAATAAATTATACCGTTCATGTGGTTTAGCACAAATTCCTACTACCACTACAACATTTACCTGTTTCCCTATCGACATTTTCCCCGGCGAGTCGCTGGAGTATCTGCCCTAAACGACAAAAATAGATCCCATGTGGCACAAATTCTCGTAGAAAAGTCAAATAAATTATTGTGTACTTTTCCCCGGCGACATATCACTGGGGATAAAGCCGTTATGTTTTGACCAAATATTTCTTCGTAAAACGTGGCGGGAACTTTTCCCGCTCATGTTTCCCCAGCGACATGTCGCCGGGGATAATTTTGTTTAATTAAGAAATTGTAATTAGTGTTAATGACTCTTATGGTGACGTGGACAATTGTTTCCCCAGCGACATGTCGCCGGGGATACCTATTTGGGCTTTAAGTTTCGCAATTGGGCTTTCGTATTAAGGAAACTCCATCTTATGTTTTTATTGGACATTTTCCCCAGCGAGATGTCGCCGGGGATTGTGTTTGACTTCGTTGACTTTCAATAAAACTACGTTTTTTAGGTTTGTTTCGGTCCGATATTCCGTATATTTTAACAAAAAATATATATATATTTTTAAGGTGATATCGTTATACATAAACACAATAATCAGTTAGATGTGTTTCGTTTGGTTGTCGAGTTGTTTCGTTTGCTTGTCATATGTGGTTGAGAACTCTTGCTTGTTTTAAATAAATGGTTTGCCTTCGTGTTAATTGTGATATTGTTCCTTCAATTCTATTATCTGTGCGTACGAATTTAAAATATAAAGCACGTTCGACATCAATTATCACGACAACAACAACATTTTATTAAATAACAACAATAACATCAACAACACAACAACAACAACAACGACAACAGCAACAACAACAATGATAACAGCAACAACAACAACAACTACAACAACAACAACAACAGTACTACATATGAAAATTATCCATGTCACCTAAAAGGTCACGGAGTATTGCATCCGACTAACATGCGTGGTTGTGGTTGTCGGGATACGTTGCCATTTCAAGTTTTGCCTCCAGCATCCTTAGTCTTGTCTCTAGCACCTGTTTTTGTGCCTCCAGCATGTTTATCCTGAGATCTTTTTCATCACAGTTTGAGCACCTTTTTGGAGCAGATCCAGAACCGCTTGATGTTGAAGCTGTAAGAGAAGCGGTCATTTTGGCGATTCGTTCCTCCTTCCATAAAAAGAAATCGCATCCATATTCCGTTGTCCCACCCTGTTAAGAGAAGCAGTCATTTTAACAACTAACAAAATTATTTTTATAATACACAAGGACAAGGAAAAGATCTACACGATTGAGAAAGGACACGTATAGTATTGTTGACCCATTGAGTAAGATCTACGCGATTCTCGCAGTATTACGTCTCCTCGTTCACAAGGACAAGGAAAAGCTTCATATTCCGCCATCTTCACCATGATAACAAGAACAATGTATGTTAATTAGTGGTTGTGAGTAGTGGATAGACTGTGTTGGCGCGTGTGTGGTAGAATCATAACCACGGTGGCCCGATCTACAAGTTGAGGTGATAAAAGGTGGTGGCCGGAAAAAGATTACGGTGGCCGAAAACTGCTGGTGTCGCCGGAAAACGGAAACTGCTAGAGAGAGAGAGAGATAGTGAGATGAGTGTGTGTGTGTGTGTGTATGTGTTAATTAGTGGTGGTGAGATGAGTGTGTGTGTGTGTGTGTGTGTGTTTATATAACCATAGCATCTCGACTCGTTCGTTTAACATCTCGTGTATAACCATATCATCTCGCCTCGTTTGTTTACTTGTCAACATATAAATATACTATGCTTATGCGTTGATCCGTTATATTATGTATAACCATATCATATCGGCTCGTTCGTTTAACATCTCGTGTAACAACCATATCAAATCGACTCGTCCGTTGAACGTCTAATGTGTAATCATAACATATCGACTCATCCGTTGAACATCTAATGTGTAACCATAACATATCGACTAATCCGTTGAATTTCTAATGTCCAACCCTAACATATCGACTCCATCCGTTGAACGTCTAATGTGTAACCATAACATAGCGACTCATCCGTTGAAACGTCTAATGTGTAACCACTAACATATAAACTCATCCGTTGACGTCTAATGTCCTAACCCTAACATATCGACTCATCCGTTGAACGTCTAATGTAACCATAACATAGCGACTCATCCCGTTGAACGTCTAATGTCCAACCTAACATATCGACTCATCCGTTGAACGTTAATGTGTAAACATACACTAAATTAAAATTAAGTGCACTTCATAAACCATTTGAAAAAAAAACATAAAAATAAAAAATTACAAATAAAAAAATAATTACACTATAAAATAAAAATTATAGTTTTTTATTTTATGTTTCCCCAGCGACAGGTCGCTGGGGATACCTTCCCAAAAAAAATTTATCATTTTCGGCGTTAAGGTTTTATATTTTAAGTTTTTTATTTTTATGTTTTTCCCCAGGCGACAGGTCGCGGGATACTTTCCCACCCAAAAATTTTAAGTGTGTGTTGTTCCCGTAATCCTATCATAGTTGAATTTTGGACTTGGTAAGCCATGTTTATGACTAGGAGCAACATTTTGTAACTTATTTCGGATTTTCGACGATTTAGCTTTATTATCTTCGGTTTTGGTAAAAAGTTGTGATGTATTTGTATTGCGTTAGATCCGTTAATATTGTATTTGTGTTTTGGTAAAAGTTGTGGTGAGTTATACAGGTTTGGTACAGGTTTGATATTTGGTAAATTTTTTCCGGAAAAAAAATCTGGAAATTGTCTGCTGTTGCAGGCTGCAGTAAAAAAATTTGCATGTTTCCCCCCAGCGAATGTTCGCTGGGTGATCACTACCACTACACGTTGACAACGTCAACGGAACAACTTTTCCTCCAGCGACATGTCGCTTGGGGATACTTATGCTTATTTGTTGACTTGTCAACATTAACATAGTTTTCACCAGCGACAAGTCCGCTGGGAGAAATAAGAAATCTAACTGTAAGCTTTTAATTTAGGCCCGTGCTAATAACTTTAGCTTAACCCGAATCCTTCCCCAGGACATGTCGCCTGGGGATACCATGCCACCGTCGCACTGCTTTTTGACTAAAAAATGAGCGGGACCCCACATCGTCGCGGGGGATTATCGCTGGGAATATCAATTCCCTGTCGAGGCTTCACCAGCGAATAATTCCCCAGCGACAAAACAGCTGGGGAAAATGAATCCCCAGCGACATGTCAACTTGGGTAAAGACCCCGAAATGTCGATGGGGAAACGGGTAAATGTTTAGTTATATGCTTAAAACTTGTTGGATCATTTGGGAGGTTTAGAAATAAATTTGCTTTGACCTAAAAATTCCTAGGAAGGATATTTTAGAAGAAGAAACTAAGTGATATCTCATTCTTTAATTAATGCCTTACACGTACGTGTAAAAGCAAATCTTAAATTGGTCCAATTGGATTAGTAATCCAATCCATGCCTGTTACCAAATTGGTCAAATTGTATAATTTTCAAAATATTCTAAAAACTAATGCATGTTAAACGCTACCACCTATATATTCTTCTTCAATTCATTTAAAGGAAGGTTATCGAAGAGGGGACCAGAATTAAACACTAAGGAACTCCGCAATTTGAATTTTTTCATGTAGCAACTATATTTACTAAGCATTCATAATCTCTTTGGTATTCTTTAATTGAATGTGCTGTGACCACTTTTCAATTTTTCTCCCAAACCCATGTACAAACAAATTATCTTTGGTGGTTGTTTAGGGTGTAAATGTCGAATATTATCGTCCATTATATGTCAAACAGATAAGACATCATACATCAAGCTTGCTGAATGTGAAGAAGAAAAATGAATCTAACGTTTATTATCATTAGAAACAAATTTAATATGCTTGTTCATTTTGGTATTGTATTTGTAGAGAAAAGTTTCAAATCTAAACCCAAAATTTATTAAAGATCTAATGAAACATTTTATATATTTTTTTTTTCTTTATTTTTTCATCAAATTAAAAAAAAAAAAAAAAAAAAAAAAAAAAAAAAACTCGCTTTCATCTATTTCTTTAAAATTAATATCTCACAAACCGCTAATCGTTTACGCAAAACGAATCATACCATCGCTGACGAGAATCAAAATCATCCTTTCTATAGAGAGTTACTTCTATATAATTTCGACGAACTTCTTTTTTAATTTTTCCATTTACGTCTGGAAAAAATCATATGATTTGTATTCACAAATCACATGTGATTTTATGAAATCACACCATGTGATTTTTTCAGACATAATTGAAAAAAAAAAATGTCGAATAAAAAGTTTGAGTCCCGAAAATATTCGAAGTGGCCGTCTACTGAAAGAATAATTTTTTTTTTTTTTTTTTTTCACTTAACGATTCACCATTTGAAAGATATAAGTGGCTATTATTATACTTATTCTTAACCACCCTTATGACTTTCTTTCCAACATGTCACAAAAATGAGTAAATTGGAAAATAATGGTATCCTTAATCACGTGTTTTGCAGATTTCCCTAATAAAATAGAGTGCAATGGTTTCTCCGACTATCAATATAATGTATAATGTAATTTCGTTTTTGGTATGTTTAATATAACGACAATTTTTTACTTGAACCAAGTGTAAAATAGAGCCGCAATGGTTTTGTTTCGACCAAGAATGTAATTTCAATTTGGTATATTTAGTACAACGACTATTTTCTTGACAATCTACAACCCATATGCAACCGAACAAATTGGTGAACAAAAGATAATATATTTTAAATGCAATAATGCACAAGGTTTAACCCAACACCGGCGTTAAGGCCACTTTTTAACACGCGTTAAAGGGCGTTAGCCCTTGCATGTTTTGTCGTTAAAGCCACGCAACATGGCGTGAATGGTGGAATGTGTAAAATTAAAATTAAAAAAAAATGACACTTTTTTGACCCCTTAAAGTTTTTACATTTTGATTAAAAGAAATGTATATTACAAAACACTCCCTGCAGTTTTTAAACCAGTATAGTTGAGCGGGATAACCCAATTTAAATTCATAATTCAATGTTTCACATACAACACAAGAAAAACATACAAAGTAAGAAAAACGATGCCAACTAATAAAGTTTTTAGATTAGATTTTGTTAATGTCGATTAGATAAAGTTTTAGATAGGTTAAACTGAAGCAGAATGGGCGATGGGCAGATGGGGTTAAACCTGTGCTATCCAGAGTCTTCCGATTCAAGTGACGAGGGCTATGTCTCAGACTGATTCATTTTTTTTGATTCGTAGTTTAATGTTTTGGAATCCCGTAGTTTAATTTTAATCATACGTTTGTATTTCATAGTTTATGTTTAATGTTTGCTGTAGTTCGTGTCTTAAATTTAATGTGGTGTTAAAGTTTAATTATTAATACAAGTTGTGTTTTATAAATGTTGTTTTAGTTATTAAATGAAATATTAGTTTTAGTTTAGGGTTGAATTTGAAAATAGTTGGTTAAAGTGAAGTTTATGATTATGGGTGTTTTTTTTTGTGAGTTAAGATGAAAGTGTTAAAGCCTGATGTGGCGCTGACGTGACACTGTGTTAAAATTTAACCTGAGTTATGGATGTGNTCTAATGTTCCAACCCCCATAAACATACGGACTCATCCGTTGAACGGGGTCTAATGGTGAACCATAACATAGCGACTCAATCCGCTTTGAACGTCTAATGTCCAACCAAAATATCGACTCATCCGTGAACGTCTAATGTGTAACCCTAATGCTGTACACCCATAAACATAATCTGACTCATCCGGGTTGAAAGTCTAATGTGTAAACCAATAACATAGCCGACTCATCCGTTGAACGTCTAATGTCGTAACCATAACATATAGGAACTCATGCCGTTGAACGTCTAACTCGAGATGCTATACACGTACGAGAGGTTAAACGAAAAACTGGAGATGTGTAACCCATAACATCGCCGACTCATCCGTGAACGTCTAAAATGGTCCAACCCTAACCATATCGACTCATCCGTTTGAACGCTCTAATGTGTAACCCTAATGTGTACCATAACTATCGACTCATCGTTGAACGTCTAATGTTTTTTTTTTTTTTTTTTTTTTTTCTAACCATAACATAGCGACTCATCCGTTGAACGTCTAATGTGTAACCATAAACATATAGACTCATCCGTTTGAACGTCTAACTGAGAATGCTATCACGTACGAGATGTTAAACGAACAAACTGAGATGTGTAACCATAACATCGCGACTCATCCGTTGAACCGTCCTAATGTCCACCCTAACATATCGACTCATCCGTTGAACGTCTAAATGTGTAACCTAATGTGTAACCATAACATATCGACATTCTATTTGTACAGATATGGTAGAGGGGGGCCGCCCGTGAAGTAAATCATCGCACCTATGGTCCAACCAATTGGGAGAGAATCAATAGATTCCTTTTCGGGAGCGATTCATCCTTCCCGAACGCAGATACAACTCTCCGTCTAACTGAGATGCTATACACGTACGAGATGTTAAACGAACGAACTGAGATGTGTAACCATAACATAGCGACTCATCCGTTGAACGTCTAATGTCCAACCCTAACATATCGACTCATCCGTTGAACGTCTAATGTGTAACCCTAATGTGTAACCATAACATATCGACTCATCCGTTGAACGTCTAATGTGTAACCATAACATAGCGACTCATCCGTTGAACGTCTAATGTGTAACCATAACATATAGACTCATCCGTTGAACGTCTAACTGAGATGCTATACACGTACGAGATGTTAAACGAACGAACTGAGATGATATGGTTATACACGTACGAGATGTTAAACGAACGAACTCAAATTAAGTTGCACATTCATAAACCATTTGAAAAAAAAATAAAAAAAATAAATAATTTTTATGATAAATAAACACTATAAAATAAAATTAAGTTGCACATTCATAAACCATTTGAAAAAAAATAAAAAAAAACTAAATAATTTTTATAATAAATAAATACTATTAATTAAAATTAAGTTGCACTTCATAAATATTTGAAAAAAAAATAAAAATAAATAAATAATTACACTATAAAATAAATTTAAGTTTTTTATTTTATGTTTCCCCGGCGACAGGTCGCTGGGATACTTTCCAAACAAATATTTCATTTACGCGCCATTTTCACGTTAAGGTTTTTATTTTAAGTTTTTTATTTTATGTTTCCCCGGCGACAAGTCGCTGGGGATACGTTCCACCCAAAAATTTCATTAACGCGTCATTTTTGATAAACGACAAAAAAAGTAGGATTCCCCGGCGACATGTCGCCAGGGATTGTCGCCGGGGAATATAATTATTTATAAAAGCAGATCTGGTGTATCTATTACTGCAGGAGACGAAAAAAAAAGAAGATACATGACTCCTCCCAAACTAACCAGTTAACCCGGTGTGGTCAACTAAGTCAAATAAGGGAGAAAGTGATCAATTTATGATCCTTTGAAAGCACAGTGTTCTCACGGGTCGTTTAGTCCCAACGAGATTGAAATTGTGTTTTGGGAAAACGTTCTGGAATGAGTGATTAAGGAAAAGTAACCAGATAATGATTTGATTTGATTTTTACACTAATGATTGCTTGAAATGATAATAAACAGTATTAACAAACACAGAATTACAATTAACCCTAAAAATCTAAATGCGTGCTGAAAAAGTGAAAATATGCAAAATTAAACTACAAGGGTGAAAATGCAACTTTTTCAAACTTAAAATGAAAATAAAATTAAAATGAAAAAGAAAATTATTATTTTTTGATTATTTTAATATTTAAATATTAATTAATTAATAAAACTATTTAAAAACTTAATAAAAACTAATTAAAGTTAATTCTAAAAAATAACAAAGATTACAAATTTAACCTAGAAAATTGCAAAATATTTTATAAAAATCTAAAATGACTTAAAAGATTTGTAAAGTTTAAAAAGAAATATTTTTGTCTTTTTGTGGAGATTTTATAAATTAAAAACTTAATTAATATTTAAAGTCTAATTAAACTATTTAAAAGGAGAAAATTAGAAACTGAAAAGAGAAAATTATAAAGATAATTTTTACAGGTTCTAATTAAGATTGCAAAACTAGGAAAATTATAAAAATAAAAATTATATTAAATTCTAACAACTATGCTAATTTCTTTTTGGTTTTTCTAATTAAACTATTTTAATTAAAATTAAATCTAAGAATTACCAAATGAATAGTAGAAATTATGGGAAATTTACTAAAAGTACTAATTATTATTTAGAACTTAGGAAAATTATAAAAAGATGTTACTGTTTAACAAAATCTATTAAAACTATTTAATTTACTAATATTAACTAATTACTAATTAAATTGTTTTTAATTCTAATTAATACTAAATAACAGGGAAAATTCTAATAAAATTTATACAAATACTTTAAGATACTAGGAATTTAAGAAAATTATAAAAATAGATTAGTACTTAATAAAAATTTAAAAAGAAAAATTAAAATCTAAATTATATTAAATAGAAACTATCACTTTTCTTAAAAAGTGGTTATTTTTGGATTTTTCTTTTTGAGACTTGATTATATGACAGAAATGAACAACTTTTATGAAAACACTTTTGCTTAAGTTCAAAAATAAGCACTATGCAATCTTAAAAAGCTAGACAGATTATTTTTTGATTTTTAGAAATGAAAAAGATACTTAAAAGCTACACAGTGATTACAAATGATCAAATAAGGTGTAAACAACTTATATGCACATGAAATAAGCCAAAAGGACTGAAATAGCACACTGAATAAGCCAACTAGCACAAATAAGCAATTCTAATCACCACAGTAACAAACAGACTTGGGACAAACTTGCAGACCTTGTGGGGCCCACAGAAGTGATCAAGGGTCTAAAACAAAAGTTGAAATGAAAAATAGGCTGGGTTAGCTTCACAATGAGCCAAAAAGTGGAGCTTATGGTTCACTGTAGAGCTTTTGGTGAGCTTGTAAAAATGGGGTTGATGAGTCAGTGTATGCTGACTCAATGTTCACAGTGGAAATAGACAAACAAGAAATGACTAGCACCCCTACTAATAAGCTCTAAACCACAAAATAAGCTTGGGACTATGAAATATGGCTGGTTGGCTTTCTAATAAGCTAAAAATCCAAAGGTGGGTCCCACTAATAAGCCTTGCGCACTCTTGGGAATTTGGATGAAAAACTGTGCACAGGGGAGCTTTTCAGAAAAGTACTAAATAAAAGCTACAAATTAAGCACTTTAACCTAAGAAAAAAAATAAATAAAAATACCCTGATAAAGATAAGCAACCAAATTAATTTTTCTGAAAAGCACAGAGTCCAATTCCTTTTATTGAAGCTTAGAGAAAGTTACCAAGTTAATTCAAAAAATTTTAACTGTGAGATTTTGACTTTTGGTAAATAAACTCTAGTTTGACTATTATGAACTTTTGATCTTTCCAAATTACTTAATAAGTTGTTATATGATATTGTGAGACTAATTTAAGCAATAAAAACTAATTATGAACTGATATGAAAGATTTGGGAACCTAAACCACTAACAGTTAAGCTTAAATGAAATTCAAAAGAGATTTTGACTTTTATTCAAATAACACTGAGATTTTATGGTATTTAAGACCTAATGAGACCTAGTTTAGCATGACTTGACTTAAAACAACAACAAACACTCCCTGAATCACAGGGAACACACCTGTTCCAAACACACCTTAACAAAGGTGAGAATGAAATTTTCAAAAGCTTTTCACTGATTAAGACCTCAACACTGATTTCAAAGGTTAAAATATGATGAAATGAACTTATTCTAACACAGAAACATCAAGTGTGACAACAAATTCTCATGAACCAGTAAATCAAGCAAAAGGCACAATTAAATGAGAACTAGAGCAACAGAGAATTATGTGAACAAGTTAGATTATAGCAACACTAATTCACTCCATAACACTTAAATAAGCATGAGAATACACAGAAACACTAGTAAGATCAATGTGAACAGTAAATTGTAAAATGAAGATTGAGCTTACAACTTTGCACTCCAGCTTAAATCACAGAACCAAGAACCAATCACACTTCCTAATGGTTTCCACAAACCTCTAACCCACTGCCATCCAATATAAACAGTGCTCCAGCTGTGATCTTCTTCTTCTCTCTTTTTTTTATTTTCACTTTATTTTTTTTGTATTTTTTTGTATTTTTGCTTTTTGATTCTAGATTGTATTTTAAGGTAACTAAAAGCTTTTAGAAGCTTTATGGGAGCTTATGTGAACCTAAAGAGTCCAGAGAAACAACTACAAACAACAATTACACTATTTAAGGATTTTGAGCAAAATGAAACTTAAACAGAATTTCAAAAGAAACTTGGATTTGATTGATGAAAAAGTTCTAGTACACAATAGAAACACTGATTACATTACTTGAAAGCTAACAATTACACTAGAATTTGAAAAAGTTACAATTCGACATACATAAACTAAAATTACACTAACTGGACTTCTTCCTTGCTTCTCTTCTATTTATAGCCATCATTTAGGGTTTCTGGAAGCCTTCTGAGTAAATCCCAGCTGTCCAATTGCAAAGTGGATGATCCTGGCCATTGATTTGATTTTGGCGCCAAAAGGTGGGTTGCAAATTGCTCTGTTTATAATGCAACAGGGGTGGGTGGTGGCATTTAATGTTGTTGTTTTGTTAGGTGCAAATGGGTGGTTTGTGAGTGGTTTGGGCGGTGGAGAAGATGGGGTGGTGAGGTGATGTTTTTTGCAAGCAAGTGGGGTGGGGGAGGGAAGAAGACGGGGTGTGTTTGTTTGACTTTGTTGACTGGGTTGGGGGGGTTTTGGGTTTTATTATATAAAAGGGTAAATGGGCTGGTGGGAGTTGGGCCAAGCAAGAAAAAGCCAAAGGGAGTTATAAGGGGTTAAGGGTTTGGACTGGTTGTGTAGATGGGTTTTGGATTCTTTGGGTTTATGAAGTAAATGTTTGGTCCGTTTGGTTTGTAGTAGTTTTAAGCCCAAGGACTAAAGGTGTAAAATTATGAAAATCAAGGGACTGAATTTGGCAATCTTTAAAGTTAATCAAGGGTATAATTTGCCAAGTATGAATAGTACAAGGTTCATAATTGACTTTTCACTTTTTTCATTCCCAGGGACTAAATCTGCCAACTCTTCAAACTTCAGGGACCAAACATGTAATTTTCCAAAATTTTACCACAAGGACCAATTTTGTCATTTATGAATAGTACAAGGTTTATTTTTGATTATTTTCACTTTTTAAATCACCAAGGACTATTTTTGACATTTTTCAAACTTGGGGGACCAAAGTTGTAAATTTGTGATTTTTGATATTCAAAGGATTTGTTTTGACAACTTATGAATCCCCAAGGACCTTTTATGATATTTTGCATGATTTGAAATAACCAGGGACTAGATTTGACAATTTGTGAAAGTTGAGGGACTGAAACTGCCAATTGTGCAAACTTTGTTCGTTTTTCATTTGTTTTCAAACATTTTGCATCTAGAACAAATAAAACACACTTTTGGAATATTTTCACTATTTTGATGCATTATTGGGTGTTTTTGGATGTTTTGGCAGTTCAGATTAGGTAAAAATGATGAGTATTTACACACTCATCAATCCCCCACACTAAAATATTGCTAGTCCCTAGCAATCTTTTTGGAAAACTTAATGGATTTGATGTCTCTTTACCAAAAGCCATTACTTCTGGAGTAGCCAAATGTTTTAGTTCAAGTAAGAACCATGGTACACTGATAACCATGTGATTTTGAGCAAGCCACCAGTTGTCAACGGGTTTGATTTGTCTTTACTAGGAGCCGTTTGCTTCTGGACTAGCCAACTCTTTACTGATTAGGATATGGTGAGCTGATTACCATGCAATTTTTGGCAAATTGCAAGCCATCAACGGATTTGAGATATCTTTACCGGGAGCCGTTTAAATTTTCCCCGACGACATTTGTCGCTGGGGTATCCTCACTAAACGACAAAAATAGATCCTACGTGGCATAAATTCTCGTAGAAAAGACAAATAAATTGTTGTGTACTTTTCCCCGGCGACCTGTCGCCGGGGATAAAGCCGTTATGTTTTGACCAAATATTTCTTCGTAAAACGTGGCGGGAATTTTTCCCGCTCAGGTTTCCCCAGCGACATGTCGCTTGGGATTCCTTTGTTCAATTAAGAAATTGTAATTAGTGTTAATGCCTCTTATGGTGACGTGGACAACAGTTTCCCCAGCGACATGTCGCCGGGGATAACGTTTTGGGCTTTAAGTTTCGCAATTGGGCTTTCGTTTTGGGCTTTCTTATTAAAGAAACTGCAGGCATTTTTTATTGGTTGACTTGTCAACATATAAGCAGACTATCCCCAGCGACATGTCGCTGGGGAAAATAAGAAATTAACATTTGTTTTAATTAGACGAGCTAATCACTTTTGCTTAACCCGAATATTCTCCAGCGACATGTCGCTGGGGAAACACATGCCACCGTGGCACTGCTTCTTTGACTGAAAAGAGTGTGGGACCCACATCGTCGCCGGGGATTATCGATGGGGATACAATCCCTGTCGAGGCTTCCCCAGCGACATGTCACTGGGGAAAGGTATCCCAAGCGACATGTCGCTCGGGAAAGGCCCGAATTTTCGATGGGGAAAGGGGTAAACGTTGTAAACTACAACATTTACCCCTTTCCCCATCGACAATTCGGGCCTTTCCCAAGCGACATGTCGCTGGGGATTTGTTTCCCCAGTGTCTTGTCGCTGGCGAATGTTCGCTGGGGAAGCCTCGACAGGGATTGTATCCCCATCGATAATCCCCGGCGACGATGTGGGTCCCACACTCTTTTCAGTCAAAGAAGCAGTGCCACGGTGGCATGGGTTTCCCCAGCGACATGTCGCTGGAGAATATTCGGGTTAAGCAAAAGTGATTAGCTCGTCTAATTAAAACAAATGTTAATTTCTTATTTTCCCCAGCGACATGTCGCTGGGGAAAGTCTGCTTATATGTTGACAAGTCAACGAATAAGCCAAGTATCCCCGGCGACATGTCGCTTGGGAAACTCTGCTTATACGTTGACAAGTCAACGAATAAGCATAGTATCCCCGGCGACATGTCGCTTGGGAAACCATGTTTTTTCGTTGACTTGTCAACGTTTAGTGGAACTATCCCCGGCGACAAGTCGCTGGGGAAAACCTAAAAAAAATATTTTGGTGCAGCCTGCACAGCAGGCAAAAACCAGATTTTTTCCGGAAAAAATCTACCAAATATCAAACCTGTACCAAAACCTGTATAGACTCACCACAACTTGTACCAAAACACAAATACAATATAACGGATCAACGCAATAATATACATCACAACTTTTACCAAAACCGAAAGATAATAAAGCTAAATCGTCCAAATTCCGAATAAGTCTACAAAATGTTGCTTCCTAGCTAGTCATAAACATGGCTTACAAGTCAATATTCAACATGATAGATAGGGAAACAAGTGTTTAAATGTCGCTAAGATGAACCTAAACTACCAATGTAGCATACTAATAATATATAACACAACTACCTCTCGTCGTCGACATCCTCATCCTCGCCATCCTCAGCATCGCCACTCTCCTCGTCATCACCATACCCGCCACTCCCGCTAGCACCACCCGACTCAAACTCCTTAAACATATCCGAGTATTTATCGTCGCTTCTGAAAAGACTCATCATAAAGTCTATCTTTCTTTGCATGCTCTTGAACGACTTGTCGGGGGCGGGCATACTTGACCTTGATGTGGCCCGTGATGGCAATACCCGACCCACACCAGGAATGTGCCCACGAAGCTTACCCCTCTTGCCAACACATTGATCTCATCCTCCGTGTACTCACCCGTAGCCTCAAGCCTTTTCATCTCCTCCTATGTAGTGACAAAAACACAAGATAGTAAATATATTAGTCGGGTTGCTACATTATTTCTCGATAATTCATTAAAGTGTGTTTTGAAACAAAACTTACATATATGCGGCAGTCCTTATCGTTAAGGAATACCTGTCAACAGTATGTGTTCGCCAGAAGGTGTCAATGAGTGAAGGGTACTCCTTCGGGTCTGAGGCCTGCTTCTGTACATACACACGTATATAAGATGAAACTAATTAAAAACGACAAATCACAACACACCAAAGCGTATAATCAGATATATATGTATATATGCATGTAAAATAATTATAATGTTTAATACCATCTCATGTCGAAGGCGAGCCAGCGACCGGGATCCCTGTCGAGATATGACCAGGCTCTTTTGCCGGTTTAGCCGATTTTGAGTGGCTCGAGCAAGGTTCTTGGGATCATTCCAAAACTGAATGTACTTATCCCACTCAGCCACTGTAATCTCCTCGGGACGTGACCGCCTGATCGCCTCCACATCGTAAGTCCCGGTGGTGGGGTCTGCCTTCCAATGCTTGTCCTTGAAAGAAGCCTTGTTGGTATTGTAGGATTTTTGCAAATGATTGTTGATGCCTTCGTAGATCTCTGTCCAGTNTTACATCCCGGCCAAATTCTTCAGGAGGATTTCTGTTATCGGTTTGGCCATTGAATTCAAGTGAACGCCTCCATTTATGGGGCTTCTTTAAGAATCTTCTGTGGCCAACATAAGCTGTTTTGCCTAACACACGAACAGATGGAGTGTCTTTATTACATGTTGGGCATGCCTTGTAACCTTGACCACTCCACCCAGACAAACTACTTCGAGCAGGAAAATCATTGATGGTCCATAAAACCATCGCTCTCATATTGAACTTCTGGCCTGAAGCAACGTCTATAGTCTCGACACCTTTCCGGTCCCATAAATCCTTCAGGTCCTCAATCAAAGGCCTCAAGTAAACATCAATGTCCTTACCCGGGGATTTAGGGCCAGGAATTAACAACGTCAGCATAAAAGAACTCTCTTTCATACATAACCACGGAGGCAGATTGTATGTTGTCAATATCACCGGCCACATGCTGTAGGCCTGACTAAGGTTGCCAAACGGATTGAAACCATCAGCAGCCAACCCTAGTCGAACATTTCTTGGTTCTTTTGCAAAATCTGGATACTTGGTGTCAAATTTCTTCCATGTTGCACCATCAACCGGGTGTTGCATCTTACCGGGCTCCGTACACTTTCCAGTAGCATGCCAAATCATATCCTTTGCAGTGTGACTAGACTTGTACAAACGTTGTAGTCTAGGAATGATCGGAAAGTAACGCAACACCTTCTTAGGAACTTTCTTCCCCGGCGTGTTACTGTCTTTCCATCTACTCGTATTACACACCGGACAAAAATCCAAATCTTTGTTATTTTTTCCCCAAAATAAGCAGCAATCGTGTTCACAAGCATGTATCGACTCGTACCCTAACCCAATCGTTTTAAATGTCTTCTTTATTGCATAGTATGATTTTGGGAGCTTGAATCCTTTACTCATGGGAAATACATTTTGTAAAAACTCTAGCATTTCATTGAATATAGAATCAGTCAATCTACCTTTAGCCTTAAAATAGGTAAACTTTGCCATAAAGTCTAATCGAGTCACATAGTCACAACCGGGGTACAGCTCCTCGTTGGCACTGGCATATAGCTCTTCAAACTCGTTACGTGTAGCTTGAGTCGGTTCGTTACTTGTCTCACCAATATCTCCTTGAGTTGATTCATTGTGTTCATTATTCGGAGGAATATAGCTAAGATCATTAATTAACGCTGTCATGTCACTCATCAGAGGTTGTCTTGTGTTATCTATTACTGGAGGTGGCATAGGTGGAGCCGGTTCACCAGGTTCCACCCATATTTTATAACGTGGGTCCCACCCATTTCTCATAACGTGGTCTGAAAGGTGTTTGATGTGTACCCATAATATATTTCGACAAGACTTGCATAGACATAATATTTTCCCGGCACTATTCACTAACGGCTTGCAATGATTGACGAATTTTTCAATNTCTTCTTCTTCACTAGAATAAACTTTCTCAACACCATCATCATCAACATTGATGAGGTCTTCAACATTAGAATCTGCTAAATCATGAGGAAGGGCGTCTTCATCATCAATAATATCATCGTCTTCGTCAGGAACATCAATGATATCTGGCGGTGCATCAACCACCGTTGATTGACCATCTATATGCAACTAGTGCAACTATGGAAGGCAATCCTAACCCACTCTTTGAATGATTCGTCTCATATATGAATGCGTATAACCAATTTTCTATTTGAGAAAATTTCGGCAGCATTTCACCTCAACTCCCCAAATATGTGTTTAAAGACATATTCGTAGGAGTAAAGGAGAAACACTGTCGAAATCATCTCAAATAGTAAACCAATTATACGCATTCATATCCTAAATGAGACAAAACATTCAAAAAGCAGTCTCAAACGGGGGACTTTCCGAAATTAATTTCTAATAAATTAATTTCGGACAGGTTTTCTATAGGATGATTAATTTCAGACGGGGATTTTCCAAAATTAATCACTAAAATCCTAAAGGGTTCAAACGGCTTATATCCTTGGCGACATGTCGCCGGGGAAAAGTGCATAATAATTTATCATTAACAACTTATTATAATTATAAACGAAAAAAAAATTATAACATGGTTGTGGATTCGGCTCGAAAAAAATTAACAACTTATTCTAATTATAAACGAAAAAAATTAACATACCGATCGGTGGTGGTGGGTAAGGTTGAAGTGGTGGATGTAGTGGTGGCGATGAAGGTGCTCGAATTGTTGGTGATGGTTGATTTTATGGTGCTCGAATTGTTGAAAAATCGCCAAGGAATCCGTATTGATGAGTGTGTAAATACTCATCATTTTTACCTAATCTGAACTGCCAAAACATCCAAAAACACCCAATAATGCATCAAAATAGTGAAAATATTCCAAAAGTGTGTTTTATATGTTCTAGATGCAAAATGTTTGAAAACAAAAGAAAAACGAACAAAGTTTGCACAATTGGCAGTTTCAGTCCCTCAACTTTCACAAATTGTCAAATCTAGTCCCTGGTTATTTCAAATCATGCAAAATATCATAAAAGGTCCTTGGGGATTCATAATTTGTCAAAACAAATCCTTTGAATATCAAAAATCACAAATTTACAACTTTGGTCCCCCATGTTTAAAAAATGTCAAAAATAGTCCTTGGTGATTTAAAAAGTGAAAATAATCAAAAATAAACCTTGTACTATTCATAAATGACAAAATTGGTCCTTGTGGTAAAATTTTGGAAAATTACATGTTTGGTCCCTGAAGTTTGAAGAGTTGGCAGATTTAGTCCCTGGGAATGAAAAAAGTGAAAAGTCAATTATGAACTTTGTACTATTCATACTTGGCAAATTATACCCTTTGATTAACTTTGAAGATTGCCAACTTCGATCTCCAGACAGCGGGTGATCACCGTAAAGTTCAGCTGAATGAATTAAATGAACTGCGGGATCAGGCATACGAGAACTCTTTGATTTTCAAGGAAAAGACAAAGAAGATACATGGCTCCAAGATCAAAAACCGCGTTTTCAACGTTGGTGATCGAGTCCTTCTTTTCAACTCTAGATTAAAGATCTTCTCGGGCAAACTCAAAACCCGTTGGTCTGGCCCTTTCACTGTGACTAAAGTTTATCCATATGGTACCGTCGAATTGTCTCAAACAGACGGACCAAATTTCAAAGTGAACGGTCACAGGTTGAAGCATTACTTTGGAGAGGACATACCATCCATGGTTGTCCCGGATCTCCAAACTTTCCCCATGAACCAATGAATACGGGGATCAAGTCAAGCTAGTGACTCGGTGATCAAAAACTAGCATGCCATGGGTCTTCACCCATGTTTCTGACTTCTTTCTACTTTCTACCAAATTAGTGTGGGGGAGATAGCCCCTGCATGTACATATCTTTCAAAAAAAAATAATAAAAAAAAAAAAAAAAAACATTCATCATCATCACTTTAAAAGAAGTGATAGCTTCTATTTAAGAAGCTTTATTTTTGATGGTTCCCACACTTGCCTCAATCTAAACGTTTTTACATCTCAAAGTATCGGCATAATGGCCGGGACTTTGAATATTGAGGACAATATTCAATTCTAGTGTGGGGGGGGGGGGAATTCTGGCGAATTTGATTACGTTTTTTCCATCTAAAATGCCTTAATTCCCCCATTTTAGCCAAAATTTTTTTTCTGGTGTGAGTCGTTGAGGAAAGGGGTAATTGTTGTAGTGAGTTTATATGGATTAGTTTCTTCATGAACATATAGGTTACCTAGTGATTAACTCTAGATTTCAAACAATGATTAGGTATTTTATGAAATGATTAATACTTGAAATATAAGTAGGGTTCTACTGATACTATAAAATCCCAAGAAGAAAATAAATCAAATCAAACCCGTTTGATAAGGCTGTTTGTGGAAAAGATTATTCCAAATTACATATTACAAAAAAATAGAATGATTGTACAAAGCTACATGCCTAAATGGTACCTAATTCATGAGAAGCCGAAGCATTCTTAGGAATTTCAACAAGCAATCTATTCTGAAACTCTTGACTAGAGTCTGCAATCTTTTTAGATCGTTTATCCTTCTTTGCACGAGATGATGCATGCTCATCGGAACCCATGTTAAACAACTTCTTGAACTTTGAAAACGTGCTATGGTTTTCTCCAATTCGAATTGTTGTCATGTTCTTTCGTCGATCTGGACTGACATCGACACTAATCACTAATGTCGTAAGATTTTCTTCTCCAAACCTTGTTAACATCAACCGAATTCGTTAAAAACTTTTCCATTGTTACACTGAAAGTTGTTTGTGTGTTTCGATTTGTGATATGAGCCCTAAATATGGACATATATTTATAGGAGTATTATTTGAGGTACATGCATGCATGTGATGTACAATGTACCTTGTCATGTGAACTTATAATAATTATTTAAGAAGCATGTCTTGTGCCGGTGCCTAATGTCCTACATTATTTCAGATCTGGTTTTGTATGTCGAGATATTCTTTTTTTAAGTTCACACATCTTTGTTATTTTGTGTGTTAGAAATAAATTTTTTCTTTATATTTCAACCGACAGAAACTCATTCAAAAGCAAAAAGAGAAAATAAAAATAAAAATAAAAGACCTTAATAACGTACTGAGATGATTGTTTTTTTTTGCTGTGAATTTTTATAACTGTAGATAATACTTTTCCTGTCCCAAAATTACCGCTCGTTTTTATCCTTCATACACACTCATGTAGTCATGTGCACACGCATTCGCATCAGGCATATATGTAACCTTTTTTTTTTTTTTTTTTTTTTTTTTTTTTTTTTTTTTTTTTTTTTTTTTTTTTTTTTTTTAAAAGTTAAACGAAGGAAATCAAAATGACACCGAAGTCAAAAGTTCATTTCTCGGTTTTTAAGTCAAAGAGAAAGCTAGAGCGGTATGTTTGACACATTAGATTATTAAAAGTTTATGCTTATTTTCTGAAAAAATAAGCTACTTAAAATATAAGCGTTGCTTGGCAGACATAAATTATAAAAGATTACTACAAAAAAAATAATCTTTCATAATCTCTGAAAAGCAAGTGCTACTTCATGTAATTTATAATTTTTTTTTTTATGTTTTATTTAATTATTTATTTTTTAATAATTTTATCTCCACTTCCAACAACACTTACATTTGCCAAACATGCATTAAGAAACTATAGTGACAACTAAACATAGCCAATAGCGCTATATTTAAGAAACTCTAACATGTTTAAAGGGTTTTACCCTTAACATGTTTAAGAAACTCTAACTTGTCACGTTTGTGACTTCCGTGTAGCGAATAAAAAACTTTTCTTATATGGGTACTAAACTTTCATTTTTTGGTCTTTTTGATTTACTTTTTGACATTTTTGCCTTGGATTTTTAAAATTTTGAGGGGCAAAAACGTCAAAAAATACATCAAAAAGACCAAAAAATGAAAGTTTATTACCATATAAGAAAAATTATTTGTTCAGTACATGAAAGTTCATTTGTGGCAAGTATGATACATTAATAAAGATTTTGCCCTAAATTAATCACTCGCCTCATGAATTTAATTGCTCTCATCAAATTAAATACATCACCCTAGCTTATTGCATGTTTTCAAATTTTAAACATAGATCTTAAGGCTTTAAATACCTAAGCCGTTCGTTATAAGCAAATGTATGCTTGTACGTCTAATTAGGAGAGACAAGAAGAAAAAAAAAAGGTTATAAGCTCGCGGATTGGATTTTCCACTTAAATGAGGTTAAAAGTTTTGTCAACTATTTGCAAACACTCAAACCATTTGCATGTTTTCAAATTTTAAACATAGACTTGTGTTTTAGTGATACCATTTGTTGTGAGTAGACTTTTCTTAAGACGCGTGAGATAAATTTGTTGTATATATACTGTGAGATAATCAGCTGACTTAAAAAAAGAAAAAAAGTCTACAAACTCTCCAACTAATGGAATATTAAGAAGAAGAAAAATTGCTTGTTTAAGGAATAATTATTTTGAATGTAAATCTCATGTGTACTTGTTGTCGTCTAGAGAGACAACAGTTTCAAGTTAAATTTGTTTAATCATTTATGGATCGAGCATAGATGTGGCACATGTTATGATTTAAGTTAAAGTCAAACTTTCATTTAGACTTTTAGTAATACAAGCTTGTTAATGTGCCCTCTACATTGCTTGTTGAAATAGCAAATTAAGTAAAGTTAATTATTGTGCGATAGTTAAAGAAAAAAAATAGTTTTTATTTTTAGGTTTGTAAAAAAATAAGAAGATTAATTTTTCACAAAAGATAATTTCTAGGTCAACCCGATCCGATGCGTACTAAAAATCTATCACTTCTGATTCATGTCAATTCATCAATAACTTTCTAGTATATCATGAACAAAATTTGGCGAAAATTTTGAGATAGTTGAATACTGTAATTAGTGAGAGAGGACGCAGGTTCAATTCATGTTAAGTGCTAATAACTTTAATTGATCGCATCCAATTTTTTGAAAAGGGAAGGTCAGTTTGATTTTGCGTGAAAGTGCCAAATGATCAGAAACCATATTTACCCTAGTGACTCCACTAATACACTATGGGCTGTTAGTTGTTACTACAGTTCATCTACAAACATGTTCACTAAGTTTTTCTTTCTACTGGGTTTTAGATCTTAGGCCCAATTATCGAACCTATATGACTCTATGAGTTGTAAACTACTCCGTGTTGGATAGGTCACCGGCTCACCGCGCAAACCAAATTTAATATCGGTATTTGTAATTTTGTGTCTGGGAATATAAGTCCTCGCGCGTTTGTAATTTGAATGCCTTTTCAACTGTATATCTTTTTATTGAATTTACTTTTAAACAAACTTTAGGATAGTTTCATAGTTATTAGGTAGGTTAAGATTTTGTTTTGAAACAATTTTTTTTTTATTTATTTTTTTTTTTTCCAAAAATATATATCAAACTTTAATATTTACTTATAAAATTCGTACGTATGCCAAAAAACATATTAATATTGGGCTCTTTTTTTGTAATCCAAAGGTCTTTTCGTCGGTACATTTTTTAATAAAGAAATCTCTAGATATTAGTTAGATATTTAATAAATAAAGTTTGTAATATAAAAAGGAAAATACTAGATCCACCTAAGGTTTACAAAATTTTAGCTACTCGCTGACGTGGCAGAGTGCTGATTGGTTGGTTTTCTGTGGGCCACAGAAAATCAACCAATCAGCACTCTGCCACATCATCGAGTGGGTGAAATTTTGTAAACTTTATGTGGGTGTAGCACACCTCATATAAAAAAGTCATAAATAGCAAGGAGTTCATAAATAGCACTCGTTACATAGTTTGAGGAGTTGTTTTGTAAACGTTTCTTTTCATACTCAAGACAATCTATCAACCGAACTTAGAAACCCAATTTTAAGCCCCAAATGTAAATAACGTCGTTTACTCGTTTAGTGAGCGTAAGTGGGCGTAACTATANTTTGTGGTGTTATTGAATTGAGGTGGGATTGATTAGGGTTTATGCTTGAAAAGGGATGATTGAGAGAAGTGTGTGTGTTTTTTGTTGGAGGGGTTGCAGCAAATGAGAGTATCAAAAGGTATTCCGCTCATTTTTTTGTGGTTTGACTTTTTGAGACGTGGTATCAATGAGAACCGTTGGATAGTGGAAAATGCCACGTGGCGAATTTAGAAGATTTTTGGAGAGGAGATTGGTCAAGAAAACCTTGTTTTATATATATATATATATATATATATATATATATATATAAAACAAGGTTTTCTTGACCAATCTCCTCTCCAAAAATCTTCTAAATTCGCCACGTGGCATTTTCCACTATCCAACGGTTCTCATTGATACCACGTCTCAAAAAGTCAAACCACAAAAAAATGAGCGGAATACCTTTTGATACTCTCATTTGCTGCAACCCCTCCAACAAAAAACACACACACTTCTCTCAATCATCCCTTTTCAAGCATAAACCCTAATCAATCCCACCTCAATTCAATAACACCACAAATAAAAAACAAGATCCATACCGATTAAATCCTATAATGATAAATCAAGTTTTTCGATTTCATTATCAAAAGGTATCCATAAAGAAATCCGAATCATTCTCCAGTCCGGCCAAAACAATAAGTCATGACGAGTATAATTATTTTCAAATAGTTGATTTAAAGATTCATTATTTTGGTATATTATCATATTCCACAGTCCATTTGGTGCTTATCAAATTATCCTTAAAAATTTTCGATGATGCCTGATAGATCTGATCTTTAAATGTGTACGTTTTCCAACATGTTATTGTTCTTTTGATTCATTATATATTTGTCAATTTAGATTTCATATAATTTAAATTTGTTTTGTATGATTTAGGTGTCATTATTTTTTGGTTCAATTCTGCAACCAATTCGAAAGAACAAAGATGTGGAACTCGAATGAATATGCTAGCCTTTGTGTATTTGTTCATCCAGAGATGATGCTTGATAATATTCAGGTAGCAATATTCCATTTATGTTAAATTGTTAATCATGATTTTGATACATATCATTTCCTTTTGATTTGATTCAATTTGATCCATTATACATATCATTTTGATCCATTGTATATTAAATTTGATCCTCACAATTAAAGTAGCAGATGTTAATGTTAGTGTTAATGATATTTTTAGATTAAAATCTCATCGTAAGACTATCAAATATATTGTCAACTTTTATTGTAGGTAAGGTTTTAAAAAAATCCCCAAAAATCGCCCCTAAATAAATATACTACAACAGAATTCCATGATTTGTGCGGATGATTAAAGTTTTCAAATGGTTTCCTTAGTTATCCGCCTAAATTTTTAAATTTTGAAAATCATTTTAACCTAATCCTTCATCTATAAAAAGGCAATTCATATGCCTGGATTGTCACATTATAATTGGTACATTTTAAAAAACACATCTATTTCTTATGCTTTGTAGTAGAAGGCTTTCAATGGTAGTTGAGAGGGTTTTTTTTTACAGGAAGAGTATGGTCGGGTCACGAAGGACCGAAGAACTACTATGTTTGCAGCAATATTAGGCAAAACCAAAAGGTACCAACAACTTTTCAGGTATGTATAGCAAAAGAAGCAATCTCCTGCTTTTTCAGTTATATATAAAAATAGATTTATATTCAGTGTTTTATTGCAAAACCAAAAGGTATGATTTTGTTGATGGCTACTTTTGTGGTGGTTAACGAAAGGAGTGCTTGGTTTGGGGCATTTGTAGAGCTTATGGGCACATCGAAATGTAGTAAAGCGCTTTGCTTAGCCAATGTAATGTTGGTCTTTTAGAAATATAAGATTATAAATAACGCACTGCTTTTTTCACTCCTAATATAGTTTTTTATTGGAAAGTAGGGTGAGCTTAAAACGCATTCTAAACCGAACAATATATCACATTTTTTCATTACGGTGTGGAAAGGAGCAATGATCCAAGAGTGATAGCTCAACCTATAGTTATCCTGACTACTTATTGTGTTCTGTCTGCATCTTATAAAAGCGTAAGCATCTTGCTACTGTAATACAAAAGTTACATCATTTACACTTTTTAGTATCTACAAAGCAATAATTTGTGTAATTTTTTTCAGCATTTGGAAAACAACATTTTCCAAAAATTTGATTGGTATGGTGTGGTGTTTGATGAAGCTTATACCATAAAAGCTTCAAAGAGTCAATGTACTCAAACTGCATTTGCGTTGTCCACAACCTTTACTCATAAAATATCTGGGATATGCAGACACACAACCTTTGCTTGCCCCGCCAAGGAATGCACGATATGTTTCAGGATATGATCAGCCCAACTAAATGGTGAGTAAATGTACAATGTAGCACTTGAGGATCCTAAAACAACTACACATGAAATCTATTGCTTCATCTGGGGTACTAAATTTCAATATCTTATAACAGATTTTTTATATGATCAATTTGATAGATATTAACTTATTGTAGTGTATATAGGTGTGTGCAACAATCAAGGTGAAAGCATCCGTGATTTACTTGATCTGGAAGAGCTATTAGGTGCGTGGGATTATAAGTTACTATACGTTTTATGTACCCAATTTATAATTCAAATACATTCATAATATGTCACCTAAACTGGTCTATTATTAAATGTTCAGGTTGATTGCCAAGTACAAGCCTGTGCTCTCTATTGTGTTACCACCATGCACGTCGTTGTTAGCCAACAACCTCAGGGAAAAAGGTCACCATCATCTTCAATGATTATCAAACCTGATATTCATCTTACTCTTACATTTTAGGAGTTGCAATCAGGGAATGCTTTGTTTGGTTATCTATTAAATGTCTCATTGGTTATTATGAATTTGTTTGATGTCTAAGGGGGCGTTTGGCATTATGTTCCGAAAGTGATTATCTTAATTTATGATATAGAATAATCAAATCAGATAATCGGCTGTAACAGAGCGTGCTATGTGAGATGTTATTTGATATGCTTTATGCTGTTTAAAGTTCTAAAAATCAGATAATCACCGTAAGAGTGTTTGAATAGTAGTGGTTTTAAGGATTTATTAATTAAAACAGGCCTGAATAGGATAAGCATTAATAGTTAAATTGCAGCTACTCTTGAACTGATTGTCTGATAACAATTCAGTTTCACTTTGCCAGAACATTTAAAACTGATTATCTGTGATTTGACAATACGATACTCAAATAATCACTTTCAAAACTCAATGCAAAATAACCTCTTAAATTTAGCCTTTAATTGCAAAATAAAGAGCACTGTTGCATCTTGATCAGTATCATCAATATATTGTAACAAAATGCATACCGGATTTAAGTTAGTATTGAAACCAAACCCGAGTTTTTAATTGCCTTGCAATGGCAAGTTCATAACTTCTAACCTGTTTATGCAGCTATGGGCTACGATTATAAGTCTTTTTGGGCATCTGTTTTATTTCTATGACATAAAAATACACTGCAACTTTTTTTAAGTTATGCAGGTGCATCCATAACTAATAACATAATGGGCAGTCACTGCTCAAACTTATTTATTCTTTGAATGTGGTGTCTATATGTACTATTGTACCCATCCTTACGTTTGGTGGAATTTCAACAGGATTGTGTTTTGGAACAAAACTATCCGGTGTAGATCTATCCACAGTAAGATATGGCGTGCTACCTTTAATTATTATCTTGACTTTTATGGCTTAATAATCACTTTGCTATCCCTCTTAATATGTAGAAATGGGTTGTAGATGCGAATGAATGTGCGTGCAAAATTTTTAGATTAAACCATCCAGAGACACAAGTAAGTAACATCTCATCTTTGCTGCAAATTTTTTAACGAAACCAAAATTGAATGCATTTGATAATTACAGTTCGTATTTTACAGATTAGAAATGAATATGTTGAGGATTTTCTTGACCTTATAAAGGAGTGGGACAAGCTCTGCAAAAAGTATCATAGTGTATCGACTTTAATGCAACAGTCAGAAGATTTAAACCGCATTGGACGAATCTGAGTCACAGGTTTGTGCCTGGATTTATATTGTGTTATGTAGCAATGGTTTCTAGAATCTCACCCATGATTTTGTTATTTTTATTTTTAATCGAGTTTCAGTAAGAGTCAAAGTGTTCAGGTCCGTTTCGTGACCCCAAACACAGTTTCTTAAACTTGCTAAATAATGAATGTCTTCATTAGGATTACGAAATGATATTATTACAATAACTTATTAAATTTATAAACATGTTTAGTAATATTATTTCAATGAAATCATGCATTCCAGTACATTTCGGATGCCGCTCCGTCTGGGGTGTTTGGGATTGCTTACTAAATCTGCTTTACTAATTTTGATATGGCAGATAAAGAGTTTTAAGTGTTTAGGTATCTGCTAACTAACTGCTGCAATTTTTCTTATTTTTAGTGTATTTATAGGAATAAGCAACTTGGTGATGTGGTATATGTGAGCAAGCTAGACGGACAAACTAACTGTGAATGTCGATTTGTAGTCCGTAACAATTCTATGTTGGGTTAAGGGTTAGAAACAAGGATCGTGAAAAGCATGAGCTCTTTTGTATACTACCAGAGTTGAGCTACTTTTAATGTCACAAGAATAGTTTTTTTTAGTCTTCCACACCTGGTGGTGTTACATTCAGGTTAAAACTTTTTGAACAATTGCTCATCAGTTGTGCACATGATTTATTCATAAAGCTTTAATATCATAAATCATAATTTATTAAAACATGTTGAACAATTGCTCATTGGTAAAGGTATTTATATAGTTTTGGCTTTTCCTTTCTATTTTGTCAGTTTTAAATAATAAGTTTTTGTGTTTGATATTAAAACATATTAACGTGAGGTTAACTCTTTCGGTGGTCCATGGCAATTCTTGGTAGATGGTCTTGAACATGAGTAAAAAAATATGGGTGATGATATTGGATATGGGATGGTTTGCTCTGAGTAAATAAATGGCTGTGTATAATTTGAATAGAGTTGATTATTGTTTTATATTTTGCTAAACCGACGACAGTTCCTGTTCAAGTTTGTTTCGGTTTGATCATTAATAAAAGTCAAGGCCAAACATTGTCTAAGGTTGTGTTGTTTCTCCAAAGTCCGGTTTTCTCTCATGGGCAACTATATGTTGTTGTCTTAAGGGTCAAGAGCATGACTTTTATCTAACAAGAGTTCATAGAGCTTGCATGGCCAACAAAAAAAAAGAATTTTAATGTGTGTGGTGAAACGATTGTGGATAAGTCTTTGATTTGAGTAGTGGAGAGTATCTGATTGTAGTAGAGTAGAGTATGCTATCATTTCCATCATCTATTATTTAAAAAAGAATCTTAAAACTAGCCGGCCATCGGCCGGGCCTGGAAGCTAGTATATATATATGGGAGGGTTAATGTGAGATCAGACTTAAAGTTCTAAAAGTAAGACCCAATATAAACTGTTAGATCATTGTATTTTTGTTAGATGAGATTAACCTTAAATGTGTGACTTTATTATAATTAAATAGGGTGTCAAGGGTATTTTGGAGAATTCAAATCCAAATATGGTCAAACTTTTTTATTGAATTTTTTGCTCTTATTTTAATACTGGTTCACCTTTTTTATACATAACTCGATACACCAAGTACACTAAGAGTATATTTACATTAATATATTTCATTACCCAATACATGGACCATCTACAGATACATCAAGCACAATAAAAAATTTGACCACCAGAAAAATGTACTAATACATTAGGTACATTGAAAAAAAAGATACATATGGTACGAAATACATTTACATTAAAGTTTCAACACTTACTTACATCATACTATAACAAATCTTTAAAACAAACACATCCTAATTGATAAAGTACTGGTTCTTGATACAATCGATACCCGAACTTGATACACAGATATTTAAAACAAATCTGATCTTTATTCACACAAAAATCAAACCCAAATGTATCAAATGTATCTCGACGTAACTGAATTTTCTGTGATGATTTTTCCGGCGGTTGTCTTAACAAAACCAGATCAGAAAACCATCATCTTCATAAACACAAATCCATGAACTTTTTTTTTAACTAAATCTTAATACACCGGAAATGTGACTGGTGTACCAAGAACCGCCGCCGGTACATATCGAAGATCCACCATGATGGCAGCGGCATGTGGTCACATATTAACCGTGCTCATAGATCTACCGTTGTCACAGATCTACCATGATTCTTCTTTGTGTTGTTTGCGGTGGCAAGAATAGAGCTTTTGTGTTGGCGGCGGTGACTGAATCTGACGACGGCAGCGGTGATTGGGTAGCGTTAGTTATGGTTATCTTTATCATAACAATGATCGGCTGGATTTAGTAAGATATGATCGAAGGGATATGGTGGTCGGACAGATTTAGTGGATCTGAGATGGGTTTGGAAACTGAGTGTGAGAAAGAGAAGCAAAAAAAAAAAGAATGTCGGCATATATGTTGATTTTGGGAGGGATATGAATTATTTAGGGTTAATGAAAAAGAAGAGGTGTAAAATACCTTTATTGTCCTTTTCATTTAATTAGCAATTTTGTTTAAATTAAAAACTTAAATGCAACTTGCTCTAATTCTATTGGTTGTTTAGTGTATCTTATTTTTAGAACTTTAACCATGATCTTATATGAACTCAACTCTCTCTCTCTCTCTCTCTATATATATATATATATATATATATATATATATATATATATATATATATATATATATATATATATATATATATATATATATATATATATATGGTAATGGTATATGCAACATAACAGTTAAGCATTGATATTCGCTTGTGCAAACTCAATATTTGACACTAGTAGGATAAAGTAAAATTAAGTAGGGTTCAATTTTTACCCAAAGCCTCATACGGCCTCGGTAAAAAGTTGTCTATACATAACAACTTGATTGGGGTGTTTCTTTTCTTCTTAGTGGGGAAGAAAAGTGGGCTCAAACCCTTAATGTCTCTTAATTGGGAGGGGCATTAAAACTTCACTCTCCCAATTAAGTGCCTAATTAAGTGGTTCATATGGAACCACTTAATTTGGTAAACACCCCCATAATGCTATAATGCCAGCACCCGCATGTATCATACATAAAAAGTAACAAAGATCAAACAATATATTAAAATTGTACAGGTTGGTCTACAATGGACCTAATTCACGAGAAGGTTGTTGCGTGTTGTAAATGACAGAAAGTATTCTGTTTTGAAACTCATTATCGAATTCAGCCGCAATGGAAGCTCGACGAGCCTTTGAACTCTTCTTGGCACCAATTTGTTTTGATCGCGAAAAGTTAAACATATTTTTGAACCTTAAAAGCATGCCTTGTTTTTCTCCAAGTTGAGCGTTCCTCATGCTTCTTTGACCATCAAACCTATCGTATGCTCTTCTTTTCCAAAGCCTGTTTACATCGAGTGAACTCGAAACGCTTCTTGAAAGGCTTCTAGAAATGCTTCTTGAAAGCTTTTCCATTTTTTTCTTTGTGGGTGTATATTGAGAGTGTAAATATGTTTAAGAGTATGTTTGATTTTTGAATGTAAGATTTGTGCATGCTTATATATACCTATAATTCGAAAGTTGAATAGTCAACAAATTTTAGTCGTTTTTGCTGACCAGAAGAAAATTGTAATAAAAGTAACGATATTATGTATGTTGCACATTTCTTGGAAGCTACCAAATTATTTTTTTTTGAACATCGCTACCAAATTATTGAGTAAACGGATTTTAATTAAGTATTAAATCATTTTGTTCTTGTGGGGTATACATTTGTAAACTCATGGGTTACTAGAAGCAAATGACGTCAATTTGACCAAAAAATAAAAAGTTTTGAACATTTTATTGACGGTTGACCCAAAAATATGTCATCATTCGTAGACCAACGTCTCATGTTAAAAACGAGAAGAGTATTGCTTATTTTAAAAACTGTAAACTATTTATAATAATAATAATAATAATAATAATAATAATAATAATAATAATAATCTTTAATCTTTTCAAATCAAATGCTACTTGTGTAGCTTATAGAATTTATCTCTAACTTTGATCTCCTCCATTTACACATGCATCCATTTATAACAAGTTACCTTCGCCAAACATACATATACCACGTTAATAATTTAATATCATTTTTGAATTTAAAAAGACAATACATGTAAATTATTATCATTGGCAGAAAGTTGAGTGTTACAAACTAAAAATTATTAACAAAGTTAGGCATTCATTATTTAAGGGTTATTTGTAAGCAAAATTGTAACTTTTCATTTAATTCCTAATGAACACTAAAATGGGCTCTACAATTGTATTAGATATATAATTCTCCTGTTAAAACGTTTATTACAATATTTTCAGATATATTTTTGGAACAACTTGATTAAACTTTGAAAACATAAATACAAGTACAAATTTCAGGATTAGTGTTCTGTTTCTATATGAACAAACATTTTTATACTAGTAATATTTTTTGTGAATGACGAAATTCTCTTTTGTTTCAATTTTCATCATTATAAAATGGTACTAGTAGTATAGTACTATGATAGCTCAAGCTATGTTAAAAAGGAGCTTGGATTATAAACGGTTTAATTAATGTGCTGCACTCTTTTTGCTGAATTGGTCAACCGGATCTAGACCTTTTGCTAGCCTACCAGATTTGTAGTAAAAGTTCATAAACATAACTCGATATCATATAATCTGATAAGCCTACAAAATAAGTTTAAACAAATATTTCTTCCGCTCTATCACCTCCCAAACCCAAAGAGCAAAGTTGGCTTGATGAGCGGCCGCAGATTATAATAATTGTCAGTATAATTATCTATGCATAATTGTCAGTATAATTACCGTGTTGGAAACTGCACAAAAGCATTGGGTGTTAGTATTACTATTTAGTTTCAACATTTCAAAATACAAGCCCTTGTCTAATCACAGCTTCCATAAAAATGAAAAAGATAAATCTGACTCGATGATTAACTTGTAGCAATAGAGCTTTAGATATACAAAAGATTGGTTGGTTTTAACCAGCAATCCATTAAACACATGGACCCACCACTTAGATTAGAAGGACCTGAGATGCTATTTGCTTTTGATGCTTACAGCCTGTCCTTGTCCTCAAATCCAGCTATCGGGATCCAACGGGTCATAACATCCCCAATCCACACATTGTGAGGAAGCTTGACCATAGGTCTTGTCTTTCACAGCGCTAGATAGCCCAAAGGATTCCTTGACACTGATAATAGCCTTGACGTTGACCAATGGAGTACCTTCTCTATGCATCTCCTCAAACTGGGTTCCTTTCCTTTCATTAAGAATATGGTAGATAGCGGGAAGTGCACGCTTAGGTGCTTGGAATTCGACAAGGTAGACTGGCTCGAGAAATTGTTCCTCAAGGTCAGTTTCACGGTAGAACACTTCTGAGTCTGAAACATCAATTTCTATGTTTCTTGAGTACAACCTCAGATCTTTCACACACATTTCAAGATGTAACTCTCCGGAACCAGCAATGAAGTGTTCACCAGACTCAGTGGTAGTATATTCAGCCATAAGGTCGGATTTATAAAGAAGATCCAGACCCTTACGAAGCTTAGCACGATCAGATGAGTTGCACTTAATACAAACACGCATAACAGGTGAGACAGTAAACTTCATATTATGGATCGGGGAAGCAACACTGTCATGATTTGTCAAGGTTGCGCTTTTGGTGATAAACTGATCCAAACCGACAAGAGCAACAATGTTACCACATGGCACATCTTGCACCGTTTCTTGTTCCGTTCCCATGCAGATGACGGTTCCTTCCACAGTCTCGGACAGATGGTGGTAGTCAGATCCCATGATCCTCACTTTCAAACCAGTTGAAACCTTTCCAGCAAAAACACGACCAAAGGCAAAGAAACTACCTTTGCCAGATGCGGGAATCATCTTAGAAACATAAAACATTAGAGGACCTTCAGGATCACACTCTTTGATGGCTTTAGCATATATATCGTCTAGAGAACCATTGTACAGGTTCCCAACACGGTACTTTTGTGCAGTTTCAGGGGAAGGCAGATGATCGATCATCATTTTATATACAGATTTAGCAGCAGGAAACCATTTCTGCATGACACACTTCACCAATTCTTCATGCATCAGCTTTTTTTCATCATCCTTCATGGTTATATCAAGCTTTTCCAACCAGACAAATAAGTCCTTTTTCTCGTCATTCATGCATGCTTCTATAATCTTCTTGATGGGGTCATAACATAAACGAACAAACCCACGTTTGCAAGTGCTACTATTGGTTTTCACATCAGTCCACTTTTTAGTTTTCGTGTCATAGTAGTTCTCCCCCCATAGGCGCTCCATCATTAGTGACTCCTCGAAGCCAAAGTTCTTAGCAAGTATCTTCGCAAAGTCGGCTAAAGTAAAAGCCCATCCCTGTAGACCAGATGAAAACGCAACATTACCTTTATTGGGGTGAAAGGCGACATCACCAAGATCCGAGTCCGTGTTGGCATTGATAATGTCATTAGCCATGTCAATAGCCTTATTAAATGTTTGATACGCATCTTCACCCACATCTTCACCATCTTCACTATCATTTTTGAGTTCAAGAAAACATTTGTCCATCTTGTTGAGGGTCAAGACAGGATGAATTCTTTCAATAAGGGCTTGACGAAGAACTGCATCTGTCCCGACACAAACGCCTTCGATACAATCAACGACCACTATTGCACCATCAGTGATACGTAGAGCAGCAGTAACCTCAGAAGAGAAGTCAGTGTGCCCGGGTGAGTCGATAAGATTGATAAGGCAATCAGCATAGTGAAGAGAAAAAGCACTTGACTTGACGGTAATACTGCGTTCTGTTGTATTAGTCATTTGCACATTAGCAGCAGCCAAAAGATTGTCAGTCAAGGTTGACTTTCCTGTTATGAAAGAAAAATGTAGCCATTAAAAGTAGCTACTGATATGATATAACTTAACACTTGATGTAAGAAAACAAACAAACATAAATAAAATGTAGAACAAAGGTTGTCTGTGTACCGTGATCAACATGACCAATAACCGACACGTTACGGATGTTACGCTTGCAATCCATGATCCTACGAAGCTTTTCAGCTGTACACTTCTCCTGTCGGTATAGAAAACAATTAAAATAAGATACCAGGGTAGAACATAAAAAAATTTGAAATAGCTTCATAGTTGAAAGATTTGTACCATTTTAACTAATATCAATTGTCACCAACAAACGGCTGCCAAAAAATAGAGAATCACATATTAGCTAGAAGAACACACACAAAACAATGTAATGAGTACAAATTAATAGCTAAGCAACAAGTTTCATCACTGGTTGAATGTAAATGAGTTGCGTATTGAACTATTGATAGATGACAAATATTTTCCTTTGGTCCTGACATGGATAAATTACTACAACATTACTGTATTAAATTATTTGTGCAGCAAACAATAACATATGACCCTGTCACCCTAATATATCAAATTTACACGCTAAAACAGTCCTCCAACAGTTTTGCATCAAAATGTATTTGCACAAAAACATTTGCAACGGAGTATTTTGCAATGAAATTAATTTGTAACAGACCTGCAAAAGTGTACCAAATTCAAGAAATTTCATAGTATGAAGTCAAAAATATACCAAATTCAACAAAGTGTACCAAATATAAATTATAAATAAAAACTGTATCAAATCACAACATAATGTTTACACATGTGAGGGAGCCTGGTTTGGAGAACTAGAGTCATGCCTACACCTCAGCAATTTTAGCTCGTCATTAGTGGTGTGTATACTTTGTTGAATTCTAGATCAGTATTAAGCCGCTATCACGCAATCATGAAGAATCATGTTGCTATATACTTGTATGAGAGATACCAACAACAAGTACATAAAAGGTATTAAAGTTAGACTTCAACTATTATCAAAGATTATGGGAGCTACTTTGTACAATTTTGTAAAAGGGTATTTAACATTTTGGAAAAATGATAAGAGGGTCAAAAAGGCTTGCTCGGTGGCATGACAACGTGCATTAAACAAGGTTCCTATCTATTCTCTAAAAAATACCATGGATGTTAGTATTTGGGTAAGGCCTTATGTAAGACCACTTCACATCCACTTTGAGGTATAAATATCATGTTAGAAATATAATAAAGTGGATATAACTTCAATTGAGATGTATATATATCATACTCTGTAGCTTAACAGCGAAAGAATTAAAGTTATCACAGTAGGCTTCATCCTGGCACTCGATACTTAGCAAGGGGCTTAAACGCTTGTTACAGCACAGGTAGATTGACATATTTAAAAATGATTTATTATGTTTATTTCTTCTCGATACTTGCATATGATGTTCAGATACGGAGTGTCATATTTTTGAAGGTTGTTTCTTCCTTTAGTTTATTATGCTTTTTTATTAGTATCTGAATTGGACAGGAAATAAAATCGAGTGCAAACAACTTGTATGGGTTCCAAAAAGATCTGGTCAAAATGTGCCCTTCAACACATATGTATTGAGACGAGGCACGATTCCTATCTGGTGGGGGGCAGAACTAAAGATGACTGCTGCAGAAGCAGCAATATATGTTTCCGATAATGATCCTTATAAAGGGAGTGCACGGTATTTCCAAAGATTAGTCAATAGATATGACACACGTGGTGCAAATCAAAATAAGAATTGCATAGTCCCTATTGTATGTGTCAGTTTGCTTAGAAGTGGTGAAGGGAAATCAGAAGCCATTTTAGTTCGACATTTTGAGGAATCACTAAATTATATCCGGTCAACTGGAAAACTTCCGAACACCCGAATATTATGATTGGCATACTAGTAACCGACTGAAAGGCGAACAACAAACCATTGAAGGACTTTGGTACCACTTAAAAGCACCCACGATAACCATAGGCATTTCTGAAGGTGATTATCTACTTTCTCGTCAAGATATGGAAAATTGTGAAGGTGATAAGATCTATAATGATGACATCAGTGGTTTCTTCTGCTTAAGAGTACATCAAAACGGAGTAATTCGTTACAACTGTGCTGATTCTTTGGATCGAACAAATGCTGCTAGTTTTTTTTGGTGCCCTTCAAGTTTTCACAGAGCAATGTAGACGTCTCGGGATATATCTTGATAATGATTTGGCTATTGATCACAAAAATAGAACCACAAGTATGAAAGATAAGTCTTGGAAGCATTTTGATATGACATTTGAGGAATTTAAAAGGTCGCACCAATACTCAAGGGACAAATTTTGTCATCTCGTTCAAACATCTATATAAGTATAAGCTAAATGCAGAGAACATTTCTTCATGAGCCACTTATTCAATTTGCTGACTGACAAGGCCCTAAACTAAAAAGACTTGCAGGTTACAACCTAATAACATTCATGATGTAAAAGTACACCAATACTAGTTCATACATATAACATGAGTTTTTCAACTTAAATATCGCGCATACCTTTACGGTGGTGGTCTAGTGAACTAGTAGTGCTGCTGCAGCGACACGGGTGCAATCAACTATTAAAATATAAAAACAATAGCATCAGTCGAAATTCATGTCACTAATACTGTTATATTTGAATATTTGAAATGAACATAAACTTGTTATGAAGGAAAAGTAATAACGTAAACTTGTTCCATTTAAATTATGAAAGAAAGAATGAGACAATGCGTCAATTATCCGATAAGCAATTTAGTTTGTTACAATTATACTAACAAACATCCTAGCGATTGTAAAACTGATTGTCTCGAACATAAAATGATTTGTGTGAATCCATGCCGTGATGATAGGCTTTCAAGTACTTCTCTATACATCATAAAAAGCTAATAATGAAATTTTGGAGATTTCTCCGGGTCAAATGCTAAATATGCATTTTCGTAATCAAGGGCATCAAAACTCTCCTCGTCAATGTAAAAGGCCACATCAGTCGAATCCTCTTCGACAAAACCAACGCGTGTGTTGGACGGAGCATATTCCTTTTCATCTTTGACCACATCACAATAGACCTAACCGAATGCATAACTTATGCGCATATATAGTGATGAACTTTAACATGGACTTGCCATTCAATAGGTTCTTTAAATAGATTCATTGCAATACATGCCATTGAATAAAACATTTAAAAACAACCAGAGGCATGAAGTATGCTACTAAATATACATTTTAATTACTTATAAACCATGTGCATCAATTGGAACTTGGTCGCATGCCTACAACACTATGAAACTTTTAATGCAAATGTTAGATAGAATGGTTATTTGAGGCCAACCATGTGATCTAAAACATCAATATATCTAATGATTTAAAGATTTTTCGGTTGACTCTTGCTTGTTTGTTGGTACGATAACTGTGGTTGTGATGTCATGAGAGTGCCCCTACCGAATATTGGTATCATATGCCTTCCTCTATTATCATAGCCCATCAACCTGAGTATATCATACAATCACCACCTGCAATTAACGAAAACGAAATTTACTATCCGAGATCTAATAAAGACAGACCAAATCAAATGTATATGTCACAAAATAACAAAGGATTAAATTCAAAAGCTTCACCACCCGATTATAGTAACTTGCCACGAAAACCATCGATTAAAAGGGACTACATAGCAACTTTTCTTAGCTCATATTTCCATGATTAGCAACGAAACGCAAGACCCTCACTAATAATAACTTTCATAACACATTACTACAACTATAGATAAAAGAAGTTAATACCCGCAAAACATCAGTCCTTCCTACAACTAATAAACCCCATAACACATTATGTCCCATATCTTATCATTTTAAAAAATTTCTGCTTATAACTAAATACATACTTTTAATATACATATTATCAAATCCGCTAAAAGACACGTTTCTTACTCCTTATATCACATTTATACGATTGGCAACAAAATGTTAGGCCTTTATATTCATACTACTAATAACCCATAACACATTACTATAATCAGTAAAAACATAAATTATCCATAACTATCAACCTTGAAAATCTACTTTACTTGTATTACATGATTTATACTAATGTACTACAAAAATAGCCACTAAAAGGAGCTTACAACAACCATATGTGAGTCCTTCTAACTATTAACAGTTTCCACAACACATTACTATACTCAGTAAAACACATAAAGTATCTTATCTTTCTAAGCAATTACTCTAATTACAAAATGTACATATCATAATGGGCTAAATGTCAAAACTGAGTAAACATAGGAAATAGATTACAAAAGCTTCACCCACCACTTAATAATAGATTGTCAATTTCAATCATGTATCAAATCCAAACCATCCTCACTATCACCTACTAACTTACAGTAGAAAAATATGAATATCGGAATATTGAAAACTTGAGATATTCAAAACAGAGAAGGATGGCTAAAAACAAAACGATATCAATTAAACAAAACAATAAGATTTCTACCTGTAAGAAAATCTGTGTCATCTTCCTTTCAATGGCAAGATATTTAGAGCATCTTTTGAAGATTTTATTGTCATCCATCAGTTGTCTCATGACTTCCTTCCATTCTTCCTTCACAAAATGAAACCTTTCCCATTTACATACTACTTATTACAAAACTTAATTAAATATATTGACGATTTGATAAAAAGTTTCAATGAAGGAAATGTTAAGAAGAAATATTAAACGCTTTGGCTCATGTTTCTATAGTTGGTACCTACACAAAAGTATCTAATTACTCTAAGCATTTAGCATTTAACCCGACAAGTAATTGTTGATATCAAAAGGGACTAATTATCAACTATCACAATATAGGTTGCTTGTTTCACTCGATTAAAGTTACTTGCCATGAAAACCATTGATTAAAAGGGACTACATAGCAAATTTTCTTACCTCATATTTCCATGATTAGCAACGAAACGCAAGACCCTTACTAATAATAACTTTCATAACATGATAACACATTACTACAACTATCAATAAAAGAAGCTAATACCGGCAAAACATCAGTCCTTCCCACAACTAATAATCCTCGTAACACATTATGTCCCATATATTATCATTTTAAAAAATTACTACTGATAACTAAATGCATACTTTTAATATACATATTAACAAATCCGCTAAAAGACACGTTTCTTACTCCTTATATCACATTTATACGATTGGCAACAAAATGTCAGGCCTTCATATTCAGTCTACATAATAAACCATAACACATTACTATAATCAGTAAAAACATAAACTATCCAAGTATCCATAGATATCACTCTTAAAACTGTTTGAATAACATGATTAAGAGATCAAAGCATAAAAGAAATACACATTATGCGATTTTCAACTTATTGCCCAGTTCCTCTTGGTTCTCATCAGCTTTAATATTATTTTATGCACACAATCAATATGAAAATCACAGCTAATCAAAGATGACTTATGAAAAAAACCCTTGTTTAATACAATTAATAGATTCGAAAGCAAAAAACAAAAACACTTGTACCTTCAGTAGCCCCTTCTCTAAGGATTATCACCAAATACTTTGTCGAGCTCTTCATCAAACCCGACTGAACATCCTTTAGATGACAGTAGCCGCCACATTATTTAACAGAAAAGCTGGATTTAAGCATCACCTATTGAAAGCACAGGGCAACTCCTTAGCAGCAAGTCCTGTTTATGACAATAAACATGATCAAAAAACTCCGTTTAGACGTTTACCATCCAATTAGAAAAAAGATTGGCTCATAACATGATTAATAGAAGAGCTAAAGAATAAAAGGTTGTGATTACCTTATTCAAAGAATAAACAACCTCCACCATTTCCACTGACTGTTTTTGGCGTACTGCAGCCACCGAGTTAACCAAGTGATAATCTGCAATTTGGTAGGCAAACATGCCCTTGTTATGATTTCATCTCTTTGATGGCTGAAATGTATGATGTACCAGGATGTGATGTAAAATGGATCTACTGGAAGTCCCTGCTTATCGTAACCAACTTAGAAAAGCAAAATACCATATAATCAGAGAATAATTTGTTTATCCAAGCACTAAAGTAATTATTGCCACTTTAAGTTCAGAATAATCAAGTAAATCATTCCAAGACACAAATCCAAACACCTCCTATGTCAACAATATTTGTTAAAAGCAAAGTTAGGAAACTGTCAATCCATTCAGCTAATACTCCCATTTAAGTTAATCTATCAAATTGACCCGTTTGAGATATGACACAACTTAAACCGACCCATTCATAAGTAAACGGGTCATATTGCTATCTCTTGTATTGTTCCTATTAGGTATAAGAGGTTACATGGAGTATTAGCAATGCTACATTATCAAGGAGACTGTAGGAGGGATCCATTCCTTTGAGTTCTACATGTGATAAGGGTATTGTAAACAGGCACACTATGAACGGGCATGGATTTGATTACCTTACCTCCTTCAGTTAGACTTCAAGATTTGATATACATGTGAGCAAGTGAACTCCCTACAACCACATTGATTTCAACGCCAGATTTGACTGCATCGGCGTGAACCTGCCAGCCTGCGATTAAACTCTTTAGACCAGCACAACCTCTAAGAACACTGCCATTAATAAATTCCAGTTGTAAGAAAATCATAACCCAACTCCAAAATATGCAATGTGGGCAAATTATTTTTTCGGTACGTGGTCAAATGTACTGGTCAGTGTGGTCAAAATAGTTAGGGTCAGACATTGTATGGGTCAAAACGGGCCGGTTTGGCCAAAAACACTCTTTGTCCGCACCATCATAAAAGGATTTATGCTTTAAAACGAAACTTTGGGTGACACTTGGGTCGTTCGACGAATTCATTCCACTTTACCTACAGTTACAAATAATTTATTCTACCTCTTTGACCTGTTAGAGATAAATTCACACACTTTAGGCGACATTCAACTTCTTTTATCATTTAGGAGTAATTCATACGTCAACGTCTATAAAACCTCACCTGCCAAGCGTAAACTCATCAGGAAAAAACCCTGAACAATGCATCTCGTAAAAAACCATGAACGCTTCCACATTCAACCCAACTTCCGTAAACCCCGCAACCATCGCATTCCAGCTCGCCACATTCCTCTCCCCCATCCCGTCAAAATCCTCAGGCGCCTTCTCCATCTCCCATTTCAACACAAACCACCAATCAAAATATTATAGATCATAACAATCCTCTTAGACATTCAATCAAATACCTTAACAACATCATCCAAACAACTTTATTTAACTGCGAGCTCACTCTTATCATCTTTCAGTTACATTCTAACATTTATCTGCAGAACAGTCCCACTTGAGTTGCATAGTTGAATGAAAGAATAACAAAATCACTATAATTCAAAATGACAGCAATCTTCGATAAGGCAAATGAAAGAAAAGCTTACAGTATAATAGTTTTCGGCAATAGGTTCATTCACTTCAAGATGCCAGTCACTTATGTAATCTCGAATCTGCCACAGAAAATAAAAATCAAGTTTAAATAATTAATACCCACACGTCTCATCACCTGGAACAACTACCCAGTAAGCTAATTAAACATGTAAACACCATATGGGAATATTGTGGTTTTTACTTATCTCCTTGAATGGACCATAACATGTAGATTCTAAGAAATTTTAATGTGAGAATAAGTAGCTACCAACCACCAGTTTGCTTGTACAGTTTTGGTTCATTTACAGTCAAAAGAGTTGGAATAAGTAGCTACCAATCCGTTTTCTCATGTAAACTCAACATTACAGTACTCGTACCCCCTTTTGACTCGTTACCATAATCTAAATGCATATCTTTTGCCAAAGCTATTTGAAATGGTGAAATCCCATTGACTCGTTACGATAACCAAAATGTTTAACTCATTGACGTAAATGAGAACTCCTTCTTGGCCACAATGGACCTGTATTTGATAGTTATCCGTTCCGAGAGTTTCAAATGGGTAAAATATCTTTCAAAAAGCTCAAAAACATAAAAATTAACGGATCTGTGGATCAAACATCCGTGTTCATAAAAACCATCATTAAGACTTGAAAAATCAGTAAAAACCAAAAGCATATTATCTTAGTCCAACATTTATACAACAGATAAACCTATGCTATTTAACAACTTTTATCAATTGTAACAAAATCCAATAAGCATATTAACATAAACAGTTGTTTGAGTGTTTGGCGCATCTACTAAATTGAGGTATTTAATAGGTAAAATAATTAAAATTTTCCTAACACTCAAATTTTAATTATCTTATTACTACAACTCAAAGAAGCAAAAATATCACACTGGTAGCTTTCAGTAATAACTAATAAGTTTATCCTTTACCCGTGAATTCCAGCCATTGCTTCCCATGTAGCTTTATCAGATTGATCCTGTCCAAACTCTTTTTTTTCCTCTGAACATCCTTAGGAGCAGCTTTCTCTACATAATAAATTGAAACAAAATATAAGTAACATTATTTTGTAACAAAATAAGAAACTTGCATATTGTACTGCAGTTTTATCTACATAATACCGAAAATAGATAATCCCCATCCTTTCGGCGAACAACCAACTCATATGCAGCAAACGCCTAAAACCTTTCAAAATAAAAACACCCTTATTAGAAATCATATTTGAAGGTTTAATGAATCGCTTGTATAAAGTAATTGAAACTTGAATTGGAAATCCAACATACCTTATTTGGGATTAAAGGTTCAATTTTTTCATAAGAGCCATAACAATTTCAATTGTGATCTGGTTGTGGGTATGTCATTAGTAGTTGTCGGCAATGGCAAGATCAACAACCCTAATACATGAACCACAAAATGAAACAAAAAATTGTATGAACATCAAACCTAATATGGGGAACTGGAGTAGAGATAAAGATGGTTTGTAACACCTATTAATTAAATGCAAATCAACCATAAAACAAATCGTAAAATATGCACGTAACGTTCTATAACTGGCGAACATAAATAGGATGAATCAAAAAAAATTTTAGAAGCATAAAATATATTAGACGGGAATAATTCTAACCTTAACACCCATCGTCTCAAAACTTGTCTCTTTAACAAAATCATCCAAACAACTCCTTATCAATGACCTGCAAAAAAATCAAAGCAAAAACAAATCAACACATCAATTTTTTTCTTTTGGGTAAAGAAACACATCAAAATAGTTGTACTATTGGATTTAAATCAAAACCCTAAATAAACAAAACTTGAATAGAAGCGATTCTTACCGATTTTACAATGTTGTTAGCATAGAACTTACTGCAAAATCAAAACCCTAATTGTAATTTGTAACACATAATTCGAAACCCTAAATATTAAAATTAAATTGATACTCACCAATCCGACCATGAAGGAGCAATTGATTTGAATCGGATAAAATGAAACGCAAATTGATTTTTATATTTTAGGGAGCAAGAATCGGATAAAATGAAACACAAATTTCAATCAAGGATGAATCATAGAGAGGAAGATAGATTTGAATCGTATAGAGGAATATTGAAGAGGAGCGTATACTGCGTTTTGTATTCAATGTGTTTAATAAGGTTAGACCAAAATTAAAACATTCCCGGGATAAAACATTTGACTATTGTGAAAACTTGGTGCATAAAAGAGGTGTACTTTGGATCTAAGTAAGGAATTCCACATCACCGCATTAAACGGATTTTTAATGCTCCGCGCTTAAAGGACTTGTAAAAAACCTTATTTTATTATATAGTATATAGATATAGATTCAAGCTTTTCGAGCTGAGCTCAAGCCTGGATGATTAAAGCTTGTCAAGCTATCAAGCCAAGCTCAAGCCCACCTTATAAATTTAAAGCCAAGCTCAAGCCCTGTCAAGCTCGAGCTCGGCTTGACACGATTACACCCCTACCTCAAACTTCACGTAGAGGTCCATTTAGTACCTTACACCGAGTTTTGACTCGGTCATCTTGTCATGTATATTTATTGACGGAAAATTCACAAAACATATTTTGTGTATTTCATGGTTATCTTTTTATTTGCATAATACTATAATGGGTGAAGTCTAAAGATACGCAACAAACTTTCTCAAAAAGAACAAAATACGTAACCAACTAAATCTATTATTTATATCGCTAAAATACTTTCAAATTTTAAACAATATACGCGCAATGTTGACCGGTTTGTGACCTATTTGACCGGTTAACACTTACAAAACTTACATTATTGGTCCCTGTGGTATGCGTTGACTTTCACCGGTCGTCCTTTGACTTCTTTTTTTCAGTTATAAAAGTTACAGTAAAGGTCCTTGTGATTTGGGTTGACTTTCACCTTTAGTCCCTTGACTTTTTTCACGTTTTCGTCTGTGTTTACACGTATTCATTCGTTTTTACACGTTTTCATCTGTGTTTACACGTTTTCATATGTTTTTACACGTTTTCGTCCGTTTTACACGTTTTTGTCAGTTTTTTTTCACTTTTTCGTCTGTTTTTACACGCTGTCATCCGTTTTTACACGTTTTTTACACGTGTAAAGTTCAATTTTGCACGTTTTCGTCCGTGTTTACACATTTTCATCTGTTTTTACATGTTTTCGTCCATTTTATCACGTGTAAAGTTCGTTGTTACATGTTTTCATCCGTTTTAACACGTGTAAAGTTTGTTTTTGCGCGTTTCGTCTAATTTTACATGTTTTCGTCCATTTTTATCACGTTTTCGTCCCTTTTTACGCATTTTCGTCTATTTTTACACGTGTAAAGTTTGTTTTTGCACGTTTCTGTCCATTTTTACATGTTTTCATCAAACTTGACACGTGCTAAAATGCACGAAAACTTGTAAAAATGGATGAAACGTGTCATGCTTGAAAAGTCTAAAAACGGACAGAAACGTGCAAAACAAACTTTACACGTGTAAAAGACAAAAACATGTAAAGACAGGCGAAAACGTGTAAACACGGCTGAAAACGTGTAAAAATGGGCAGAAACGTGCAAAAACGAACTTTACATGTGTTAAAACGGATGAAAACATGTAAAAAAACGAACTTTTCACATGTTAAAACGGATGAAAACATGTAAAAACAGGCGAAAACGTGTAACACATGGATGAAAACGTGTAAACACAGATGAAAACGTGCAAAAATGAAATTTACACGTGTAAAAACGGACAAAAATGTGTAAAAACGGACGAAAAAGTGATAAAAGTGAACGAAAACGTGTAAAGATGGATGTAAGAGTGATAACAACGGACGAAAACGTGTAAAAACGGACGAAAGCGTGTATAAACGGACAAAACGAACAAAAAAGTTTAAAACGGACGAAAACGTCTAAAACCGGATGAAAAAGTCAACAGAGATGTAGGATTATACAAAAAGATGACCACCTGAAGTTTTTGCCTTCGTGTAGAAGGCATCCATAATAATGCATCCTTGAAGTAGCCTACAGAGGTTTGACTATGAGCAAGTTGAGAAACAAGCCTCACGGACGCAGTCTTCAATTCTCTGACTTCCTGTTATTAATATGCATAGATGATTAGGCGGATAATGCTGAAAAATGAAAAGTGATGGCAAGAAAGACGAAAACAAGATAAAAAAAAATCTTGGGCTATAATGTTTAATATTGAGGATTGCTATCACCTGAGAGGAATCATTTTCTGGAGCTAATAGGACCATGACAATTGCTTCAAGAAGAAGGCTCATCAAGCTTGTATGAGATTCAGCGGCTTTAGACGATGTATGCAAAAGCATCAAGATTTTCAAACAATCTCCAGCAACGGTTATTGCTTCCCATTTAACGGGGTTCTGTCATAAATAACAGTCTCAGGATTTTGAAAAACGAAATTCAAACTATGAGGCTATGAGCAGATATGATACCTTCAATGCTTGACTGATGATCCAAAAACTATCGTAAAGTCGCCTGAACCTGCAGGTAATGAATCAATACCAGAAGTCATTTCCATAGTTGTTACTACTACAAGGGACGGGTTTAAAGTCAAGGTGGAAATTTTGACCCATTTATATATAAATAGGTCAACTGCTGTTATGTATGATTTCTAAGTTGTTGCGCGGGTAAAATAATAAAAATAATGGGTCAAACGGGTTGAAAGTCACCCAAAGTGTATTTTTAATGCATAAAACCTAATAAGATCGTTTATGACTCGAGGTTGTTTAGACCTTATATTATCTAGGATACATAATAATGAAAGCGGAATATTCAAACATAGAATCAATCATTATTATGAACAAGGTTTTTCATTCATAATCTCTAACACTAATAAACAAATTAACATGTTCTACCTTGATCAAGTAGAACATGCTCTCTAAACTAAAACACTAATAAACCCTAGACGTCCATTGTAGGAACTCGACGCCTAGACACACACACACCTTTTTAGTCGACTACATTATGGAAGACATATTAATAAAATCCTACACCCTTGATCTCTTTATATAATAGAGCTTTAGGGTTTACAAATTACTACGAAGGACGAATAAATAAAACTTCTTTTGCAAGCAAGTCCTTCCCATCTTTTGTAGAATTCCTTCTTGTCACTTCAAGCCCTTCATGTTTCATTCTTCTTGTTTTGTATCATCAAATCAATAATAGACCCAACAAAACCTTTCTTGAATTATTTTGTTCGAAAACTATATTATTACCAAACTGTTTGAATTATGTTGCAACAAAAAAATTGAGAATTGGAGAACAAATGTTTGGGTTGAACCTAATCCAAGCCACCCAACCCGCCCTTTTGGCCACCTCTAGTTGCAGGTTTTGCAACTCGTACCTGTATGTGTTGATCCTTAAGAACATCGTGGAAAGAATTTTTGCATTGGCATAGCATGCTGTAGAATATGGGTTTACTCTCTTGATTGTCACTAATAAGTTCAATTTCATATGCTAATTTAGCGATATTATAATGAAAACAGCCCCAAATCTTTTTTTTACCTGTCGTAGTAGTTGAAAAGAAACACTCGTTAAAACAAACACATTTAGTTTGGAAAAAACACCCTTATTTCATAGTGTTGTGGCCCCTACCAACGTCGAGCATTTAACAACGGTCACTGGTACCGTGACAACGCCCCACAAGATTGTTCCCAGACAATGCAACACATGTATCCACCGCCCCAAAAGGGACCCCTGGATATGTTGACCCTGATTACTACTTATGTTACCAGTTGACGGACAAGAGTGACATTTATAGCTTTGGGGTGGTCTTGATTGAGCTCATTTCTTCTTTACAAGCTGTTGACACATAGAGATAGGCTCGACATAAACTTGGCTGCTATGTCTATTAACAAGATACAAAACCCTAGGTTGGATGAGTTGATTGATAAGATTATAGGGTTTGAGAAAAATGGTTTGGTGAGGAGGATGATCACCTTGCCGGAGTCGGATATGAGGCCAACAATGAAAGAAGTTTTGGAAATTTTAAGAAGGATTCAGAATGACAAGTTGAATGCTCAGAAGCCAGAGGTTCTTGACATTGTGGTGAATGACGGTGTACTGTTTAAGGATCATGGCACAGAACCAACATCGCCAGAGTATATATGGGGTTACTAAAAAGTTGTACGACAGCTATACGCCAAATTCCTCTGATGATTGAACGTACTTCTTTTTTATATCTACATGCATGTTATGTATGTGTTTTATACGAGAACTTATGACATTAACTGGGGAACGCAAATAACAAAAGTAAGAGCTATGAAAAGTGTGATCCTAAGTTGAAGGTATGTAACATCAGATGCGAAGTTCATTCTAGACCTTGAAACCTAGGAAAACTCTCTAATCCATGTATAACTCATACATGTTTATGTCCTAATTAATAAGTACACCTTCTATTTTCGACCGTTTAAGAAAATGCCATGTTTTCTTCTTCTAGTTAGATTTATTCCAAGTTTACTTACCTATTAGCACAATTGTTAGTCGACAAAACACGAGCTGAATCGGTAAAAACGTATGAGAAAAAGAAAGCAGGAAACTTATTGGTTCAAAGTGTTAGTTTAATCAAGTTAAAAGCCCGTTGGTTTATGCCATCTTATGCAACACAAAGGGCTTGCCTTGCTGCCTTGGATGGCGAATGTCAGCTTCAAAGCGAATTTTTGCTTGAACATTGATCACCAAGAATCCGGAGTTAGATCAAACAGTGACAATATAAGCAGACTTATGAAGTTATGATATTTGCTTGGTTGTATCTGCATAAGGCGTGAAACATGGACATATATGTCAATATGTGTGTCGATTTATACAAATCTGATCCAAAAAGGGACACAATGGTACTTGATTAAATCATGAGATCTGTGGAAAACTAGAAGGGGGGTTGAATAGTTTACCGGTTTTTAATTGATTTTCTTTGAAAACTTTTGCGTGTAATTGATAATTAAACTAGTAAACAATAAATAATATGCAAGAGTAAAAGTAAGAAACGATCAAACCACAACACGAGTATTTATCGTGGTTCGGCTACAAGGACTCTTTTTCCTTTCCCTACTCCACGCCCCGAGTATCCAACTCGAGAGTTTCTTGCACTAGTCAACAAGCTCATTTAACCGGCGGAGAAAACCTTACACGTCGCTTACACCTATTACCGACACTAAGCTAGATGTTGAGTTTTTTTACAAGGGTACAACCACTCCCGGTAGTTCTTTTACAAGGGTACAACAACTCCCACCACACTATGTATTTTAAGGATTAAAATACTAACCGATCACTACAAATAGATACAATCAAATGGTGTATATGCTACACAAGTTTACACAATGCTAAGCTAACAAGTCTTGCAACGTTGTGTTGAAGCTCGTTACTTTTCGGATGAACTTATGATCTTCTTGCTACAAAAGAAGCTCACAAATATGTAAATGGAACAGAGTTAGATGATAGAATGAATGTATATGAAATGTGTTATGATTTGTAACACCCCCAAAACTATAGATTCGCAGAAGCATACAAGCATTTGGGGTGCTACGAATTAGGAATCACAAAACAAGATAAAAAGAACGGAGTAGAAATCCGTTTCAAATATATTACATAATTGTTAAGTCAAATGTAATACATAAGTTCAAGTTTTATAAAATAAGGCCCGGTTACACGACTGTCCCATTGTTTTCAGAGTAACGCTTGTGTAAAAACACTTAAGATTTCTTATGACCTCGCCATGCACTGCCATCAACATAATCATACTTTAAGCACCTGAAAAACATGCTAAAAGTCAGCTAACGCTGGTGAGTCTATAGGTTTAAATTAAATAGCACATATGTACCATAGCAATAATCAACAAGTATACACTAAACCCGTATGCAACACTAAGCTCAACCACCGAACTAGAGGGTTGGGGGATGTAATGATGGGATGTGGTGTGTGCGATGTATGTGGTTTGTATATAAAGGTTATGGCTTATTTAAGTCATAGCGATAAGTAGCTTATCAGTTTTTGAGGTAAGGCGTCGAGTGGAAGTCATGTATAAGGCTCTTAGACCTCGTTCTTTATATGATATATACTTATTTTGTTGCTTTTCATCGGTCTATATGTATCGTATGATTAGTCAATATGTTATAGAAGATTTTGACTTCGGGTATATAGTCTATTGCTCTGGGTATCAGGTGTTATTTACTATTTTTAGGTATTATGGTTGGTGATAGCATTGTAGATTGGTATTGTTTTACGTACGGTGGTAAATATTGATATATATATTGTAAATAATATATATATATATATATATATCATATATATATATATATATATATATATATATATATAATATTGTTATATATATTAAGTGCTCAATAATAATACTTGAATATTTAATTAATTTAGCTTATAATTAATTAAATATCCTTGAGAAATATTTACAACTTTACATTTGTGAAGAGTTATTATATTATAAATATACTTTATTATTTATAATATAATTAAATATTAAGTCCTTAATATATATATATATATATATATATATATATATATATATATATACTTGAAATTTAGAAAAGTATATATAAAAGTAAGTATTTTTGTAAAATACTCTAAGTGTTACTGTTTTTAGAAATTTGGGCATGAACCCGTTCGTATTGTCAAATGTTTCCATTTTCTCAAGTGTTGGCAAATTCTCAATTTATTTACTAGTCTCTTGTTACGTAGAGTGTTAGTAAACGTAAAAACTATATTATTCGTTATAATATATAGTTACGTTTTAAATCCGTCTATGTTATAAAAATAATCACCGTATGTCCAAATATATGTAAAAACTCGTTTTCGTCATCCGAAACATTTATTGGGGCTTAAATTTCAGCTATTGGGGCCGCTTAACCCAATATTAGCCCAAAACCACTTTGTACGGTTTTAGTTACGTTTAATATGGTGCGTTTATACTATCGACAATTATTTATATT
>LBNU01028214.1:9863-41397 GCA_014162995.1 Artemisia annua | reverse complement strand
GTTGAATGTTTGTTGAGACAAAGTATGATTACAAGTAACTTGTACATTTTACGTTATGTATCAAGTTATACGTTTGTCATCAATCAAAACAAACGAGACTGTATAGATTAAATATCGTAATATTTGCACTAACACGATTTAATAAGCAGCTTCAGATTTGCTTAATAATACTTCTTATCTTCCCAATTAAATTTTTTTACTAAATACGTAGAATAACATAACTCAAACAGCTGCTTTCATTTGATTATTATAAAACCACATTGTGTTTTATTACAGTTTGTTTATATGTTGAAATTATTTCTGAAACCATAAGAGGGTGTTCAGGACTGCGTTTTGGAAGAGATACTATAACTATTGCATCTACAAAATGCAAATAATGATTACAATGTTTGGCAAACATTTTGGAATACAATGATTATCTGCCCTTTCTTAAAGATAGAAGGTATAGGTGATGTTTGAATATAAAATACATATGAAACAAATAAACGCAGCGGAACAACATCACCCACACGGATCCATATAGCCAATATGATTAATCAAATAACAAACACAACATAGTTATACCTTTGTAGCGGAGTTAATTACATAGATGGTCACTGTGGTTTGGTGGATTTTCACTTTCAGTCACTGAACTTTTTTTTTGACTGGTTCAGTCACTGTGGTTTGCATATGTTACCTGTCCAGTCCATATCCGAATTGAAATGACCAAAAAGCCCTTGTCATCTTCTTTTGACAATTAAGTAACGGCTGTTAGTCCTTTATACTAACGGTCGTTAGTCCTTTACATGTATTCGTCCGGTCTTTATACGCTATCGTCCGTTTTTACACGCTTTCGTCCGTGTTTACACGTTTTCGTTCATATTTACACGTTTTCGTCCGTCTTTACACGTTTTTATCCGTTTTTACACGTTTTCATCCGTATTTACACATTTTCGTCCGTTTTTAGACCTTCTCGTCCGTTTTTACAAGTTTTCATCCGAATTTACACGTTTTCGTCTATATTTACAGATTTTCATCCATATTTACACGTTTTCGTCCATTTTTACACGTTTTCATATGAATTTACACGCTTTCGTCCGTATTTACACGTTTTCGTCTGTTTTTACACGTTTTCGTTCATTTTTACACGTTTTCATCCGTATTTACACATTTTCATCCGTATTTACACGTTTTCGTCTGTTTTTACACGTTTTCATCTGTATTTACACGTTTTCATCTGTATTTACATGATTTCATCCATTTTTACTCCTTTTCATCCATTTTTTACACCTTTTCGTCTGTTTTTACACATTTTCGCCCGTTCTTACACNTTACACGTTTTCGTTCATTTTTACACGTTTTCATCCGTATTTACACATTTTCATCCGAATTTACACGTTTTCGTCTGTATTTACAGATTTTCATCCATATTTACACGTTTTCGTCCATTTTTACACATTTTCATCTGAATTTACACGCTTTCGTCCGTATTTACACGTTTTCGTCCGTTTTTACACGTTTTCGTTAATTTTTACATGTTTTCATCCGTATTTACACATTTTCATCCGTATTTACATGTTTTCATCTGTTTTTACACGTTTTCATTTGTATTTACACGTTTTCATCTGTATTTACATGATTTCATCCATTTTTACTCCTTTTCATCCATTTTTTACACCTTTTCGTCTGTTTTTACACATTTTCGCCCGTTCTTACACGTTTTCATCTGTATTTACACGTTTTCATCTGTTTTTACCTTTTTTACATGCATTCGTTTGTTTTTACATGATTTCGTTCATTTTTACATGTTTTCGACCTTCCTTACATGCTTTCGTTTGTTCTTACATGTTTTAAACGTGTAAATACGGACGAAAAGGTGTAAATACAGATGAAAACGTGTAAATACGGATGAAACGTGTAAAAATGAACAAAAACATGTATAAACGGACAAAAACGTGTAAATACGGATGAAAACGTGTAAAAATACGGATGAAAAAGTGTAAAAACGGACGAAAGCGTGTAAATACGGACGAAAACATGTTAATACGGACGAGAATGTGTAAAAATGGACGAAAACGTATAAAGACCGGATGAATACATGTAAAGGACTAACGACCGTTAGTATAAAGGACTAACAGCCGTTACTTAATTGTCAAAATAAGATGACAAGGGCTTTTTGGTCATTTCAATTCGGATATGGACTGGACCGGTAACATATGCAAACCACAGTGACTGAACTAGTCAAAAAAAAAAGTTCAGTGACTGAAAGTGAAAAATCCGCCAAACCATAGTGACCATCTATGTGATTAACTCTTTGTAGCGTGATCGGTAGCAACGAATGGAGACCTTCACCAACGTTTGTAATTCACCAACAATACCCTAGTGACCAAAGTAGATCACCTCTATGTGTTAGTCCACACTACACCTCACCGTATACCCCTTGGATGCTAGTCCTAAACCTTGTAACCTTGTTATTGCCTTTGAATAGACAAGATTCAAAGCAATAGATCAAGAAAACAAAAACCCTAGGTGGGTGGTTTTGTTTTGCCGTGACTTTGAGGGAGAGAGGGGGAGAGGATTTTGGAAATTTGTTAACTAATTATGAGGAGATAATCCCTCATATATTTTGACCAAAAAAACAAACCTATCCCCTCTTGGAAACCCTCCCATGGCCGGCCACTCTTGGGCCCAAAATGGGCTTCCCATTTTGTTTTCAAGTCCAATGGATTAAGTACTATACTTATGCATTAGAAGCCCAATAGTGATCCCGTGTTACGTTAGCTTATTTGTATGTCGTAAGTACAATAAACACGACATAAAAGAGGTACCTAAGTGTATATGTGTGTGAACCCATAGGCTCACATATGTCTACCCATATAATTATTTATTATGACACGCGCATACTCCAACAGAAGGCTGTTTTGCAAACCCATATTCAGTTTTGAAAACGCAATCCCAAACGTCCATGAGCAATTGCAATAATAAGAAAGTCAGTTTTGCAAACGGATAGTCTGTTTTTAAAACCCAATCCCAAAGACCCATGATCATTAGCAATAATGAATCCCAAACACCCATGCCTTTATATATATCATAAAATGAAATGAGGATAACTTACTACCTTTAATCATAATTTTGGCATCATCATGAGTCTGAAATGTAGATAATTCAAGCAAAGCATCTCCACATTTCGTTAGATTCTAACAATAAAGAATCAGACAAATATATTGATACAATAAATAGGATAACATTCATTAAGAAAACACATATACATTTAACAATTGGTGTATGAAACCTTATCCAACCTCGGTGTCCAAGACTTCAGCCGTGCGGCGAGTGTGCTCGAAAAGAAGAGCACGATCGAAGCTTTCCATGTTTGCAGTTTTTACGTAATAAGAATTTAGCAGTTTTTCAAGAAAATTTCAACGTTTTTACTTAACCACTTTTGGATAAGAAACCCAAACACCCTGTGCGGATTACTCTTTTTTTTCCCTGTAAAAATGAATTAATAAATTTGAGATGTGAAAAATGCTTGTGTATTTAGTTTTAACATGATATAAATTGTTTTTGGTGCTACAAACAAGTAATGTTTTTATCAAGCTCGGGTCGGTTTGAGTCGAGTAAGAGTCAAACTCGAAGTATTTAACGATTTGGCTCGAGCTTATTAAAGCTTGCAATAAGCTCTTATCGAGTTTTTGAATATGTTACAGCTGTCCGATTTTACTACTTTTAGACTCATTTAAATTCGGTTTTCAATATTTGGCCAAATTTTGTTGTAATTATATGTCTTAAATTACTTTTGTTATCGAATTCATAGTTTATGTATACACGAAAGTGAGTTTGGTTTTAGAAAAACATATTAATAAATTTTAATATAAATACAGTAGATAGCTTTTCAAGCCAAACTCAAGTCGATACTGAATCTTTTTCAAGTCTACATCATGAAGGCTGAAGAGCTATCAACTAGAGCCCAGCCTTACATGGTTCTTGCTGAACTCAAATTAAAGAGCAATAAGCTAATTATATACGTTGTTTGGAACAAGCTGGCTTCCAAATAAGGTCAATGAATTTATATTGCGAGCTCCTATCAATCAGTTGCAAACACTTTTTGAATCTGGCAAACAGAGGAGCATGGCTATGTCGGTGTTGAAAATACGCTATGCACGTAATATGGGATGGCTCCTGATTCCTGGGATCATCTTCTTGGCTCTTGGCTCTCAAGTGAAATCAATAATGGTTAGTGGCAATTGGGCCCCTTTAAACCTATGAAGGTCACCCCTAAACTTTGCTAACTTTGGTGGCAAACTATTCAATTTGGCTATATGGATTGGTGTAACAACTACTAATTGTTAGGAATTATAGAAGTTCCTACTAAAAGAATTCTACTGACAGGTTCCTGCGGATGCTTTTAGTGGTTTCTGCTGATACATGGTTCCTGCTGATAAAGAGTTCCTGCGGATATAGTTTGTCCGTAGCATTAGAATAAGGTATGTTTAGTTTATTTTAGGACAAGATATAGAATATCTTGTATAGTTTTATGTTTTTCGTTTCTTGTAAGAAGGTTTAGGGTTCCTTGTAGTATAAAAGGACCTTAAGGTTATGCAGAATGTACGATCTTGAAAAATCAATCTATAGTGATTAATAAAAGATCCATAGAGGATTAAAGTGTTTTTAGTTATTTGTTCTTGTTCTTGTGTTTAATTTTTGCTTAGATACAAGTTAATACAGAGATTCTCTACATAGTGTGTTAGTGATTACATTAGCTTACTATCGATCCTAAGGTTCAAAGATCTATCAAGGAGTAGATCCTACAAGTGGTATCAGAGCTTTGGGAGAGTCTCTGTGAAAGAAGAACAACTTCTCTTAAAATCTCCAAATCCTAACACCATATCAGATAATGAATCTGATTCAAATGTTTCTCAAAACAAAACTCAGATACAACCAATTCCACAAGTCACTGTTACCAGCAACAATGCAAAGTTTCCCTATCTCAAGAAAGATGAGTATGACCTATGGGCCATGAAAATGGAAAACTGGATTATCAGCAGTGATATTCATCTCTGGAATGTGATTAAGAAAGGCAATGGCCCAAGAAGAACTGGAAGAGATGATAATGGTCAAATCATCTATCTTGAGCTTGCAACTGCTGATGAAGCACTTGCTCTCCAAAGAGAGACAAAGGGAGATGATCACATGGGAGATTTTCATCATATTGATGATGCCAAGCTGCTATGGAGGGCCATTAAAACTAGATTTGGTGGCAATGATGAGTCTAGAAAGATGAGGAAGTCTATGCTCAAGTAAGAGTTTCAAGACTTCAAGATCTCAGAAGAGGAAGGGATCCACAAAGGGTATGACATGTTTGTGAAGATTTTGAGTCAGCTTAATCAGCTGCAAGCCAAACCTGATAATGAAGATTGTAATTCCAAGTTCCTAAGGTCTCTACCCCAGTCTTGGGCTCAAGTAAGCCTCACTCTTAAGGCAAGAGGTGGCCTTGAGTTCATGACCTTTGATGATCTCTACAATAGACTCAGATCTCTTAAACTTGATATCAAGGGGTACTCATCAGCAGGATCAGCATACTCATCAGCAGGATCAACATATTCACCTGCTCCCACACATTCAACATTTGTTAGTGCTACTTCTAGCAATAACAAGTTGACCTATACTGATAGTCCAAGTCATTCATCAGCAGCATCTACCTACACCTCTACTGGACCAAAGAAACAATCCAAGTCTAGTAATGTGTTGGAAGATGTGCTCCAATCTTTTGTTGCTGATCATGAACCTCAACAAGAACTGGCTTTTGAAGATTTTGACCAAGTTGATACATTGGACATGGAGGAGATGAATCTGAAGTGGCAGGTGGACATGCTTTCACTCAATCAGAAGATTTGAGAAGAAGGCTGGTAGAAAGTTCAATTTCAGAGGCAGAGATTTAGCTAGGTTCGATAAGAATAAGGTGAAGTGCTACTCTTGTGGTAAGATGGCTCATTTCTCTGATACCACTTGTAGGATCTACTCCTTGATAGATATTTGAACCTTAGGATCGATAGTAAGCTAATGTAATCACTAGCACACTATGTAGAGAATCTCTGTATTAACTTGTATCTAAGCGGAAATTAAACACAAGAACAAGAACAAATAACTAAACACTTTGATCCTCTATGGATATTTTATTAATCACTATAGATTGGTTTTTCAAGATCGTACATAATGCATAACCTTAAGGTCCTTTTATACTACAAGGAACCCTAAACCTTCTTACAAGAAACAAATAACATAAACTATAAAAGATATTCTATATCTTGTCCTAAAATAAACTAAACATATCTTATTCTAATATATCCGCAAGAACTCTTTATCAGCAGGAACCATGTATCAGCAGAAACCACTAAAAGCATCCGCAGGAACCTGTCAGTAGAATTCTTTCAGTAGGAACTTCTATAATTCCTAACACTAATAATCTGCAATTTGTTCCCATCTTTATACAAAAATAATGTTACATATCATATGGTTTAAGTTATGTGTGCATCTTTTTTCAGGAACCAATGAATCAACAAGCCTCGAACCAGGTGTTTTCTTCAAACTCCCATCTTTCATGATCACCCTCAACCTTGAAACATCCTCCCAGTGACTAGCATCTGCATACATATTCGACAAGACAAAATAAACACCATGATTATCAGGATCCAATACAAGCATCTCCTTCACCACTCTTTCCGCAACCTCAATATTTCCATGATTAGCACAAGCACTCAACAACGCTCCAAGTATCTTCAAATTAGCTTTCATTGGCATGCTTTTTATCAGCTCCTCAGCCTCGACCACTTCCTCGCTTCTACCAAGAAGATCAACCATACATCCATAGTGTTGTATCTTTGGCTCGACATAATAAATACTCTTCATTGAGTTGAATATGTCACGACCATAATCAAGCATTCCACCATGACAATAGGCAGATAAAACACCAACAAATGTACTATCATTTGGAACCACATGATGGTTCTTCAACTCACGAAAGAACTCAAGCGCTTGTTTCGCGTGCCCATGAACTGCTAACCCTGAAATCATTGCATTCCACGTTACAATGTTCTTACTCACTATCCTATCAAAACAACTTCTAGCCATCACAAGCTCCCCATTCTTAGCATACATATTCACCAACGCCGTACCAAGAATAACCCCTGTCTCAAAACCTCTCCCTTCCATATACCTATGAATCTTCTCTCCCATATCCAAACACCCCGACTGTGCACAAGCAGACAACACAGACGACAAACTCGGACCACTTGGCTCAAACCCTTGCTCAACCATCTCACCAAACAAATCCACCGCTTGTTTAGCAAAATCATTTTGCGCGTAACCACAAACCATCGTAGTCCAAACATTAACATTCCTCCCACCAAATCCATCAAACACTTGGCGCGCAAGCTCCACCGCGCCACAAACAGAATACCCCCTAATCAAATTATTCACAACATGCAAATCATCATCCAACCAATATTTCACAACACACCCATGCACAGCTTCACACATTCTACGCAACCTTAAACTCGCACACGCCTTTATTAAAAAAGCAAACGTATGCTTCCGAGGCCTAACACCTTCTACACACATTTCAACATAAACTAATATAGCCTCATATGGTACATTGTTAATAGTTAAGCCTCTAGTAAGTGTGTTCCACATAAACATGCTTGTTTTTAGTGTACTTTTGAAAAGTTTTTTCGCGTAGTTTATGTCGCCATTGGGCGAAAGAGCGGAGAATGCGAGTAAGCGGCTCGCGGCGAAGTTGTCGTGGAATGTGGAGGATGTGAGCATTTTTGCGTGGATTTGTTTGAATTGGTGCATTGAAGTGCATTTGTCTGCGAGCAGAGATAAGTGTGGTTGTGTGTGAAAGGGTTTGATGGTGGTGTGGGGTGATGGTGGTCTGGGTTTAACGATGATTATTCGCCGGAACATGTATCTTTCCTAGTGGGGACTTTTACATTTAAAAAAACTCAACCTTCTCTTATTAATATATATATATTTTTTAATTTGATTTTTGTTTTTGGATTTTAGAAAATAACTAAACTTAATTATTTCCTTAGTTACCTAAAAAAATAGAAAAAAAATCGGTTTTATACTGATATGTACAAAAAAACCTGAAAATACACATGGGCCTGAATGATATTTTTTTATAATTGCAAGCCTAAAATGTAATTTATAAAAACAATACGTTACGTCCATCACCAACACCACAACCGATTATCCCAAGTTCCCAACAACAACCACCAGTATACATCCACCATCACCTAGTCAAGAACCTAAATTAATAATTTTAAGTTCTTAAAGTCATGGATCCAATGTATGTTCTTTACTTATTTATTAATAATATTATTGATTAATAATATGTTTATATTTAATTGTTGATTATGATAAGTAGTTAACAATTGATGGTTTTTAGCCTACCAATACTCCTCATCTTATTACTGATGTAAATCACTCATGCTTATTACTGTTGTACTGTTATATTATTTGTATAGGTTGTAAACGTTAGATCAAGCTATATTATAAGTTTGTTTAACAACAAATAGTAACAACTAAAAAATCTTCATTAAACCACATAGATAACAATATTTTTCCATTGATATTTTAGTCCTAGAATCCTTTCATTGAAGCATTTTCAATGGTGGCTTTTATGCAAGCAGCAACTTATTATGTCTTAAATACTTTCCTGATCTTTTTTGTTTACCTAGAATCGTGATAAAAAGAAACCATAAACTTAAACGCAATGTCCCGTCTGACTCGTTTGAATCGAACGACACAATTGATACATTTGATTATATGACCCATCTGATGTGTATATTTTGTTTAAAATAGATGTATTGTTTTTGTTAATGTTACCAATGTTGAAAGCGTGATTGTTAGATTTGTATCCACTCTTCTATCTCCACTTTAGTTGGGTATTTGGCTATGCTACTAAAAGAAACACCCCTTTCATTTTTAAAAAGCTCCAATTAACAACAAAAAAGTAAGAGAAGTTTAGATAATGTTTGCATTTGACATTTAGAACATGCAACAAAACATGCATAATCAGTAGGCCAACTATAATAGAAACCAACCATAAATATTAAGTTATCAGTTAAAATTAGGAGTATTTGATCGTTATTTTTGTTTTGGTGTTTTGAACCAACAACGCTATTCGAAACTACTCTGATTTAGACATTGCATCGTTCACACCCTTTTAATCATCTGATCATATATTTTTGTATCATTTAGGCTAAATATTCTTGAAAGTCTACAATTGGAAGCCATATACTATATCTTAGTGGTCAAGTCGAAAATCAAAAAATTCGAATAAGAAGCTAAGGATAATCATAGAGAGAGCTGATAAGCCATCTCTGATCTTTAATTAATTAGCTGCACAAAGTTATTCCTGTTTCAGTTGAAACTAATGTTCAAAATGACATTATGTCACCTGAACCCCACTCTTCTGGACTGGAAGCTCCTCTGTTGGATCCCCTTTTAGCTGCAGAGGTTCAGGTTGGAGAAGTTGCTGATTTGCCTTTAGATAAGCCATGTGAAATCACAGAGGAGCCGGTATCTCTATCTGCAAGTTCTGTTTTTGACATTAATGTACAGAATGGAAAAATTCCTGATGCTATTCCATTTAATACTCTTGCTCAAATGGACACTATTTTACCAGAATCCCAATTGTCTGAACTGGAAGCACTGCAGGTGAAATGGGAATTTGGTACATCTGCTGTAATTATACATAAACTTGGACGACCCCAAAGTCTATAAATACTTAAACAGATCATCCGTTTCTTCAATTTCATCATAATTTTCACTTTTTTTCTTTTTTTTTTCTTTTTTTTTTCAGGTTTCATAATGGCCACATCTTTTCTTAAAGAAGTCAGGTCTGAAATAGATAAATGGACTATCAAAGTGAAGGTTGTTTCTCTATGGAAACAATATTACATTAACAACAATCCACCAACATTAGCAAGCATGGGTATGATCTTTAAGGACGATCAGGTATTCATATATTCACAATCCTCTTTATTTTATTTTTTTTCCTATAATTTTAAAGTAACATATTATTATTATCAAAATTGGGATAAAGTGCATCAGATTGCCTTCACCGTAGGCGTACTTAACCTGGAAGTACGATAATTGGGTGACACTTTTGCTATTGAAACTTACACTAGGGAAATTTAGTAAACAATATGGACTTTAGTGGATAAATGGTGTGTTTTTGTTCAATTTCGTAGCAAGTGCTTCCATTTAATCAGCTTGCTCTTAAATCTCAATGAGTAATAGTGTTCGTATTGTGCGTTATACACATACACACCCTTTATTAGCACTATAAATAGTGGCCAGTGCATTAATGAAATAACTGAAAAATCTTTTTATTATTAGCAAAAAATAAGTTTACGAAAGCAAAGAAAATCCAATCTTATTATTTTGTTGATGGCCTTCAATAGAAATTGTTTATATGAAACTTATTAGTAGGCTTACAAAAAATATTTTTTAACTATATGTCGTCTAATAGTAAAGAGCTACTCATGAACACCCATCAAAATGCACTTGAACATGTAAATCTGTCAATGATTTGTTACTCCAAGTCCTTACGGGTTTTCTTTTGTAAAGACTATACTTGTCTCTGTTACCTACAAAATGCAGGGTGAATTCACCCTTAAAAGCTTTTTTCTCATATTGTACAAACCATTTTTAGTACTTAGTGTGACAATTATGATTGCATGTATCATATTATTTTAATAGTAATCTAACATGTTATCTATACACAATGGTTTAGAAGGTATCGGACAGTATTACATTTATAGGAACTTTTGGCCCAACGATAAATTTCCTTTCAATATATCCCAACACCATTTGCTATTTTTTATTTTATATTTTTTATGTAGTTTACTCATCTCTGTATTTACATTTGAAGCCATGATTATTTATTTGTGTAGGTTTGAAGTTGATGATGCATAAATAAACACAACATTTATAATCAAATATGTAGTTGGTTGCTATTGCAATTTATAGTTGCAAGTCTCATTTTCACTTGTGAGTCTTTATTCTAAGCTTAGTTGCTGCCATGGTGAGGTATTGTTTGTATCTTAAAGACATTTAATTTTATGTGTTACAGCCTACTGAAGGATGTGCAAACAAAGAAAGAATTGCTATTAGAGAGGTGACATTTCATCCACTTTACTTCTGAATAGGTGTATTTGGGTTGTGTGTTATCTCAAATGGGTTGACTAAAAGAATAACATCAAAAAGGTTGAAATTCACTCAAATTGTGTTAAACCATACAACTTCCTAAATCGCTCTATTCGAAGATTCAGTTTATAATTATTATAATTGTATTTTATTTTCTTCTCATGATTAATGCATTACTTATATAGTTATATGTACAAAACATAAAAACTGAAAATGGCTTTTCAGGTCAACCCAACCCGACGACGCAGCCTGTTTTGACCCATGTTAAGGAGGTCTTTTGACCTATTAGTTTTAACTCTGCCTTACAAAGTTTATTAGTTTTATTGATAATATATTATTCTGGTCTTTTTAAGGTATCACATTATGATATTTTTGCCTTTAAAATTACACTTAGGCGATTTTCATTTTGTTTGACCTGCTTTCATTGAAGATTGAACTCAATAGTATTTACCAGTTTGACTTTGACCACTTATAACCATGAAGCTTAGATTTTATTTGATGCTTGATATACAGGGTATTTATGTCATTTCAAGCATCTAAACATCCACTTGACGGTTAAACTAACAAAAATAGTGGTCAAGGGACCAAACCCGTGACGGGTCAAAACCATAGGGAGAGGATCCGCAAAAAGAAAGTCTAGGGACTAAATCTGTGAAACCCGACAATAACACGTGGGCAACTCTATTAAATTTAATAGCTATGTGTTATAAGTGATGCAGTTTTTGTTTATTTATTATTATATCAAATTTACTGTTCTTGGCAGAGCCGAACGTATATACCTAAGGTAGCCTCTTCGAAAAGCATCCATAGTTTAATTTATGTTTTGAAAGTGCATCCTTTTGGTCAATTTATGCGTCCGTCACTGGGTCTTGGTACGTGATATTGTTAACTGTTAAAATATTATATTTGGTAATGTTTTGTTATAATCTTGGTACATGGTATTGTTGTTGTTCTACTATTGTAAGCGAGGTTGATAGGAGCATGAGATTGATGACTTGGTATTTTCGATGAAGTTGACAAAGGGGTGCTAAGTTTGTACATGAAATGTACATATCATTTGAAGAGATTAGATTGTTTGGAATGTCAAAACATGTATTCAAATTCTATTGTAATGTGTCGGGGTTCGGGGCCTGCTCAAGTTTTTTTTAAACATGTTTTTAGCCAAACATTAGAATCTGCTTATCTTAAGCACTTGTTAAATATTCCCAGTTCTCAAACATGCTATTAGTCTTCATGGTCTAAAATCTCCATTCATGTTTTTTGTTCTATAACATTACCCTTAACAAAGGAAAATAGTCTTTTGATAGTCCAAAAATACCGAAAGGCAAAATGGGCAAACGTAAACCTAAATAAAAATGACGATATTGATTTTGCAAAACGCCATGGGCATAGCAATTGTCTCAAAGAACGGAAGGAGAAGAGAAGATGTTGATACTTTTAAACTTGCTAGCCTTTTACGTAAATATTTTGAAGTATTAATGGAGACTCTTTATCTAAATTTAAATACTAATTATAACACGACTAGAATTATATTATTACATGTCATTTTGCTTGAATAATGAAATATAATTTTTGACCCAAAATTATTATCTAAAACCAAAAAATAGGAAGTAAAACCATTTAGGACATGTTTAAGTTGTTTGTTTATCAATCGATAATAATACATAACTAAAATTTTTAGGAAAAATTCTGTGCGTGCACGGGTATTATAACTAGTATAACTATATATAATAATCAATTTGATGGTGTGTTTTATTCTAGTTGGTCTAGTTAATACGTAGTATTTGATAGTGTTGTGATATAAATTTCGTATGAGAATATATTAGCTACAATTGAATTATAGCAAATTTCGTACAATTTGTGTTATAAATTGTGGGTCCTGAGTCATTTTGTGAGTCCTTGACTTCTTTCTGGGAGTCCCTGATTCACTTTCTTGTGTATTTTGGTGGAGAATTGTAGCTAATTGGCTACAAAAATTATAGTCAAGGTATCCCTTCATATATATCATGTTTTAAAAGTATTGTATAAAATGCATTTAATAATTGTATTTTAAGTATATATGTAATTAACGATTAAGAAAAAGAGAATGCTGTAAATCTTTTATATAATAAAAGAATTACATTATTTAGGAGTGATTTTGCAAAATCATTCTTAGTGGAAAAAACAATTAGACCAATAGGAGAGCTCGATTTTGACACATAGGCAAAATCAAGCAATATAATTGGTCAATAAAAAGTCAAAATTGAATCCAATTTGATCAAAATTGAAGAAAAAACGTGTAGTAGGAAAAATGCACAAAAAAACATAGGGTGTCAAAAGTCTGAAAATAAAACTTACAAAAAGCGGGAATGAAATTAGAAACTTCAAGGACCTCAATATACACAATGCCAAACCTATCTTCTACACATCAGAAGACCCAATCTCCCCCAATCGTGTGCACAAAAAGAAAATAATAAGAATAAATTAAAAATTTACGACCCGAAAACCCGACCAATGCAAAACTGAACACATATGGTGATCTAAAAACCCGTTTTATGTTTGCTAAAATGGCGGTCACAATGGGAAAAAGTAATTTTTGGTTAATCGAATGTATGTTTCCAATTTATATCAGCAAGTGGATAATAGATTTAGGGTTTGTGTTTTTTTTAGTTAATTGAGATATGAGTTTATGTTTTTGTGTTTTTTTTAAGTATTTGGTTTGCGGGTTATGTTTTTGTTTTTTCATTGATGATTTAGGAGGAGTGTGTAGGGTTCGGTTTGGGTCCGTTTTTGGCTAAAACCGAATCTCAAACAAGTAATAAACTGGCATGTAGCCGTCGCACATTTGAACGTAAATGTGATGTGCATCAAAAGTCCATTTTGGTAAAAGGTTGATGTATGGTCTTAAAAGGCGAAGGGAAAAGATGTTTTGTCTTAAATGGTTAGGTGGTTATTAGTCTAGATTGGTACACACTTTAAAAGAAAACATTAAGCATGGTTTATTGTATTGTCAAGTAAGTGTGGTAGCCATTATCTCATATATGAGAGACTAGCATGGTACCCACGCAAAGCATCGGTTCAGAAGCGAATGTTGTTTAACGGTTTTCGAATTTTATGTTTTTTTTGGCAAATATTGTTTAACGATTTTATATATTGGATGATTGTTTTTAGAGATTGTGTGTTTGTGTTGTGAGATTGTGAGAGTGGTGTGTATTGGTTTATTGTTGACTTGTTGTATTTAGGAAATTCACTTGCAATTGTTATATGTGTATTTGGTTGTACAATAATTTAACAAAAGTCCATTACCTCCCACTGGTTAGGATGTCTGGTTTTCACTCGGGTGACCAAAGTTTGAATCCTGCGATGGAAGTTTTATTTATTTATTTATTTATTTATTTATTTATTTATTTATGGAAGTTTTATTTATTTATTTATTTATTTATTTATTTATTTATTTATTTATTTATTTATTCATTTATTTTTTATTTTACACGACTCCATAATTAGAAAGTGTGTAAGCTGACAATTTTAAGCCTTCTATAAATGGAATGTTCGAAATGCTTTATATATTAGTATAGATAAGAAGGATAGCACACGTAATAAACAGATACGTAGCCAGCACACATGCGTGTTATCAGGTCTTACCTGTATGGGTTAAGTCGGGTTTTGATTTTTAAAAACTCACTCGCAACCAAATCCTATAAGGAATCGGGTTTGGGTGGTATTCGGGTCGGGTTATGTCAGGTCGGGTGATTCGGGTTATCGAGTGATACTACATATGAGCAGCTAATAAATTACCAAATGTGACCTTGATCAAACAACAACTTAATAGTTAATAGTAACAAACTTTGATCACATACAATCCAATGACAACTATATTAAGCTCATCTTTTGTCACCAACTGTATGGAACCAAACATAAAATAGTATATTAGTGTGTTACTACTGATGTTGGATATGATTATAAAACTTGTGTCATTTTGTTTCATCTAACACTATATTAAGCTCATTGTAAGACATCCATCTAAATCAAACAAGATTTAAACTACTAGAAAAAACACAAACCCAAACACTCCATGCTGCAAGTCTTCCACAATATAAAAAACACATGCTGACAATATATAGAGAAAAGTTCCAGACTTATGAAGTGCACACCACTTTTTGGTTCCGAATTATGGGTAGATATAAATCACATCGCCCATCATGACTGTTATCTTTCTGTGTTAGTAATTCTGAATGTTATAGTCTCATTTGAGTAAGAGGTGCAGTTTCCCCAACGCCTAATGGAGATCCAAAATCTAATGAAATGCTGGCTTAATCATGTTTAGGATTCAAGCTTTGAATTTTGATTGTGTATTTGTTTTTAGGTAATGTGCTAAGTCCATTAAAGATGTCGGAAGAAGAATGGAATAGTACCATGAGAACCAACTTGACAGGAACATGGTTAGTAGCAAAATATGTTGTACATATATGCGTGATGCAAATCAAGGAGGTTCAGTCATAAATATCTCATCTATATCAAGTCTTGATCGTCAAGGGCTACCTGGAGGTCGCTTACTCCGGTTCAAAGGCTTATCTAATCAATATTTAAGTAATTAAGTTAATAAATCATAAGTTAGGCACTTGAAAAGGGATTTTTGTGTTTCAAATACGTAGTCCAACAAATATGCAATCATAAACGTACGCTCATATATGTACAAGTAGTTGCTAAATTAGTATTTTAAGCACTTTCATATTTTGGGACAAAAATCTACCAACTGAAAACATCATATAGCAACTTTTGCAAACGATAACCATCCAAGGTAAAAATAAGTAACATTTTCATAATAGATTTTGGGACAAAATAGTATTGTAAAGAGTAAAATAAGTAAAATTAACATTTTCATAATAGGTTTTGGGACAAAATGATATTGTAAAAAGATAAAATAAGTAACATTTTCATAAATAGTAGTAATGTTTCATAGCATTTTGCATGAATATTAGAGGTATTATTATTTTTCTAATTGCTAAAGTTGTTTAGAGTTTCATTAACTCTTTTCGTAATGAAATTTAGCATACTATAATTTTAAATTGATTACTATGAGGCAGAGGCGGAGCTACGGAGGGGCACGGTGGGCAAGTGCCCCCTCCAAACTTACCGGCGTAGTTTAATTTTTTCATTGATTCTCGAGTTTTTCATCATTTCCCCCCCCTTACAAGTAAGTGAAATTAAGTCAGTAAAGCTTAACATTCATGAAAGAATTGAAAGAACATAAAAAATGGAAAAAAAAATTTGATCTTGCATTCTTTCCGAAAAAACTCGTTTGATGGTATAAAAAAAGAATGAGCGAGAGATAGAGAAGATGATAAAGTTTTCTATCTCTTATTCTCTTTACATGTGATCTAGTCATGTGATGTACCAGAAAAGGAATTGATACTTTTATCAATTTTTTAAAGTTATTTTCTTTTGACTTTTAACATTTATTTGACTTTCTTTTTGTTCAGAGATTCAATTGATGCAAGTGGTAACTAGATACCTACAAAATCTTTCCCTACTGTGTGCTCCTTCCTGGAAGCTGCAAAGGGTGAGAATCTCTATCTTTATGTTTTTTTTTCTTTTTATTTATACAAAATTGGAACAACATGTAGTCAAATTGACCTATGGTATTGGTCTAGGAAAACTGGAGCAGTTTAACTTGATGCATAATCCCTTATGCAACAAACCAGAACCTTACTTCTCTATTGGCTGAATTTCAAATCAATGGAAAACCGAATATCTTACTGACAACACCACCGCCTGTTGCAATACCATCTATTGAAATCATTTATGACAATGATCCATAGCTGGTGTGTATCTATATGGATCTGGTGTGTATCTATAAGACCAAAAAAAGACTGAGTTATGAATTTTATGTTAGTAGCTTTCAAGCTTGTATGTTGCATATTATGATTATTATCTTCTCATCCATTATCCGTTTGTGAATATAAATTATCAACCCTATTATAGGTATATGATACTGAATTTTAATAGTATTTTTACATGTACAAGTCAGGATTGCCATTTTCAGATAGCACGTGACCTGCACGTGCTATAACCAAACCCAAACTACTTTTCCCGCCTTTTTCATTTTGTATAAATTCCCAATTTCTGTATTTGGTCATTCATTCTTGATGTAACCTTTTCTACTATCTTGTAAACAACTCCAATAATCAATAACAAATCAATTTCACTTTCAATTACGAATTGTGTTCTTAATTTCATAATTGGAGTCTCGCCGTAATATGGTCTGTTTTAGTGGAAATCAAAGGCGTCTTCTTATATAACGTGGAGGCTAAGGGCGCATCAATGCTTTTATAATTTTGTTTCATTTGTGGTTATTGTTTGGTAATATCTTGGAAACTACTACAAATGTCGTCCATAAAAAGTACTTCAAGGTCTATAATTAAGGTTCAAGAGGTACGTACAATTGTAACACCCGGTACTTTTCCTAAACCTATTTCCTAGCCAAATATTTTATTTTACGGTACATGAGATTTTAAACTTTTATTGCATGTTGTTTGGGTTTGAGAAACGTGAGATACATTGAGAAACGAGAATTTTATTCCTTGATTGAACCAGCACAACCTAGAAAACTTGAATTGTATTGCATTTGCCAAATATATTGAATCAAATTGAGTTTGAGAAAAACTTTGAAGTTTATACTTGATTTTATTGCATGTGGTTTCGAGTCCGTTTGCAATGTCGTTTGAGCCCCGAACCGTTTTTACGGAAAGTATTACTAGTTAACCCTTTTAGTCCCTCTTAATTATTTATGTTTATAACCCTTGAGATTGATTTGTACATCTTTGGCCCCTCAAATCTTATAAAAGAAAATTTTATTTATTTTATTTCATTTTAACTCTCCCTCTCTCTCTCACTAAAATAACACAGACACAAACTCTCTCCACCTTTCTCTCTCTACTCCACCGCCGGCCCCCCTTTATCCGGCTACACTAGCAGTTTCCGGTCGCCGGAAATATTTTCGGGCCACCTCCTTTTCTTATCTCAACTTGTAGATTAGGCAACCCCCATCTCCCTCGTACCACCCACGCACCCCGAATCACTACCACACGCCGCCACGCGCCTCCCCACCCACTTCCGTGTACAACCGAGACAAACACCACCTCCCTTTCACCATTATTCGACGGTAATGAGGCCCCACGCGCCTACTATCTTTATTTTTGATAAAAATTTTCAAAACCCTAATTCGTATTTTTTTAAAATAAATATGATTTTACTTGTTTTCTTTTAATAAAAATGGTTAAAACTTGTTACAAAACCCTCATGTGGATTTGTTTGGTGTGACTCACCGCGACTCGGTCAACTCAGCGAGTCAACTCGGTTGACTCAGTGAGGGTTTCGACTTTTCTTATTTATAATTATTGTTTTGAGGTTCTTATTGTTGTTTTTGGACTCGGTTTTGATACCGAGGTCGCGTTTGGTTTGTTGATGTCTCGGCCGAGAGCCACAACCCGTATAGGGTTGGGCTGTGACTCGTGGTGAGTCACGGCGAGACTCGAGGTGTAGCTAGGTTTAGGATATGATGTTGTTTTTGAGGTTGAGATGGATTGGTTGCGGATTTGTGCTGGACCGAATGGGACTTGGTTGTGGTGTTCGGATTATGTTTGAATTGGGATATGGGAATTATTAGTTGATGTTGTTGTCGAGTTAGGATAGTTTGGGATGGATTTGCTTGTGTATGGATATGGATTTGTGATGTTTGGTTGTGTTTGCGTTTGTGTTAGATTGTTCTCGGGTTTGGTTCGAAACCGAGAGCCCAAAGGCTCGGTTGAGTCGAGCCGTGACTCAAGGGAGTCACGACAAGGTTTCGTGTTCACTTGTTGGTCGTTTATTTATTTACTTGTGGTGTATGTTTGTTTAATCATTTCGGGACACTGTTTCGGCTAACTTTTATTAAAAAGGATTAACTATTATGAAACAATAAAAATAAAAGGTAAATATAGTTGAGGGATTTGATTGCAACACTTGGACTTGGATTCGGATTATTATTGTGACGATCTATATATGTTGGACAAGGATTTGACATATTGGATTTACGGTGTTAGTAATTTGGACATTATGGACCCTCTGGTACGAATAGTATGAAATGGTCGATAAAACTAAACAACTAATATTAACGCGAATAATGTGTCCAATTATATAAAAACATGTGACATTTAGCGATAAGTAGGATATTCAAGAGTCGTTGACTCGGGAAAACGTTGCATAAATGGGCAGGTCATGCCGAAATTTTGTAAAATCTTTATTAAACTTAAACCGTTTGAAATTTATTAAATATTCAAAAACCTTTTCAACTTATATTGTTTTCAACGTTATTTTAGGAAAACGGGATAAAGCCGAAACTAGTTATCAACGTGTTGTTGTTTGTTCGAGTGTTTGTCCTTTTCTTTCTTATGTCATTCTTTACGATGCTCATTCGTCTACTCTCGTCTTTCTCAAGTTATCGTTCATTTCACCGACTTATTCCATTTTCTATCTTTCTTATCTTCCACACGAGACTTTAAAACCTGTTTTCTTCCAAACGCCATTGGAACTAAAATCTTTTATTCAAGTATTGTTTATTGAGATATTCGAGTATTATTACTGAGTTATGCTATTTAAATTGATTAGGTTGTGCTGAGGTTCGTTGTTGTGAAGCATTAATTGATTAACTACTATATCTCGTTTCCTGCTGTTAAGGTGTGATTCATAGCCCCACTTTTAACTTTTTAATTGTTTATAAACCCTTGGGGTGAGATACATGCTTCTAAATATTTTCTGAGCACAAGTGTTTTTGGTATGCTTTTCCTGATTGGTATGCTTTCCTGACGATATGCTAAGTAGCTTACCTTGCCATTGCAAGACCCTCCGATCATGAACCATTAATCACTTGCGAGTGAGCGCGAATATAGGGATATAGGCCTATAGGAATTGACCCTCCCACTCCTTTTGTCTGATAAGCAATTTGTGGTGTACTATATTCGATTTTGCTAGGTATATGGCAAGTACCCGACCTTAGGGGCATTATTATATTATGAAATTCCGCAGTTATTGTCGACTTATGATGTTGGTTAACGTTTTGCGTGTCATGAGCTTAGTATTATCATTACAATATTATATGCACAGGGATGCCTCTATATATTGTTGGTTACCTTTGATTACTCGGTATTTGCATATGTTGCTTATATCTTCCTGATTAAAATCTTGTGCTCAACTTTATTTATTAAACCTATGGATTACACTCAACCTTCGTGTTGACTTTTAAGCATGTATTTCAGGTACTACTAATTAGCTTTCGGAGCATACTGTTTGGGGCATGTTGGAGTGGCTAGGACTAAAGGAGGCTATCTGTCTTGGCAGCTTATCTATCTCTTTACTATCTTTACTTTTATATCATTCGTAAAACCTTTTGTGTGTCTTTTGTTAAATCCGCTGCAAAACTCTATTTACTTTTCCGCTGCTACTTTGATAAAGAGTCTTTGAACTATAAATGGTTTGTAAACTCGAATGATATGCTTTTAAACATTTATAAACGTCCCGTGTTGAGGTCGTTGGCTATAAATGTGACTGTTTTACCCTTTGAGTAATACCCGTGGCTATGTTTAGCTGCCATATCTGAGTTGGGTGTGTTACAGAATGGTATCAGAGCCATCATTTATATAGAATGAGCTCGTACTCGACTATAAACTTTTTCTTGGAGTCAAAATGTTTTTCGGATCAGATAGCCGCCAGCCTTCTATGCCACTTTGCGCTCCCGGTATTTATTTAAACTTTATATATGCATGTTTTTGATATTATGATTAATTTGGATTTTCCCACTATTATACCTTTGCATATAAAACTGTTTTCCGCGAAAATTTGGCTAGTATTTTTATACTTTTTCTAATACTCTTGTAGAGTATAATGCCTACCCAGTTCCCACCAGTCAGGTTCCAGTCCCACCAGTTGTTGACCCATTCCTAGTAGGAGATGAGTTTGATGTTGACGTTGATGTTGGTTTGGATGATGAGGTAGATGTAGGAGATGATGTTGGTATCGATGATGAGGTAGATGTAGGAGATGATGTTGGTATTAAGGTTGATGGAGATGATGAGATGGATGATGATTATGAGGATGGTGATGATGATGAGGAGGAGGATGATGTTGAATTTATGGAGGAGGATCAGGATGTTTTCCCCATGCCACCTTCGCCTGCTATATCGGATATTACTTATGAGTCAGACACGTCTGATGCATTAGGACATGCACTTGAGACTGAGATTCCATCGACGCACGAGATTGGAGAGTCTTCGACACCTGCCCGTGTTACTCAGTCAGAAGTCAGTATTGAATTGAGCCGTTTGAGGCATGATGTCGCCTGGTATCAGGGTCATTATATGTCGCTGTCTAGGAGTACGTGTTATCGACCGTCTGTAGTCGCAGATTTGATCAAGGAGATGAAGAAGGGGAAGAAGGCTGTGGATAAGTTACATGTTGGGGTGCATAGGTACTCGACTAGATTGAGATCAGCAGAAGAGGCAGATACTGAGCTTCAGGAGCGTTTAGATTCGCTAGAGAAGAGGATGGTTGAGATGGTGGAACAGTTTACCATGAAAGAGGTGTTTCATGATATTGACAGTCATCGTCACTATCGTAGCATTCAATCATTGTGGGATGAGCTTCATGCTACTTAGAGGAAGATCTATTATAATAGGATGGCCCGCTTTAGGTTTCATGACAGTGTTGATGTGATGGCTGGGTATGGAGATCGTCAGAGAGATCAGTGATTAGATCATTTATAGTAGTTAGTATCTTGATGGTAGTTTGCCTAGTACATGCTAAACTGAATAGTTCAGTTAGTAGATTTTATTGGAAACTTGTACTTGTTTTGCATATCCTGTAAGACCTATGTCAAGTATGAAATCTATGATGTATTTTGGTGATGTACTATTATTGATGTTGACTTTATGCTATATTATGATGGATTCGTGGTGTTATTTGTCTTGTGATGTGATTCTGTTACATTAATCGAATACTTACAAATTTGGTACATTGTATTGATTGATAGAATTATGCCGCCTAGAAAGATGACTCCGGCTGCCATTCAGCAGTTGATTGAGGAAGGTATTGCAGCAGCGCTTTCCGGGCAAGCATGTGTTCCCCCGAATCACTACGCCAAAAATGACCTTTCGTCACACATGGTCGTTTTTGAACGGTCACACTGTGACATTTTTACGTGACTAAAGGTACCAGCGTTAAATAAACAGCCACACTTGATCCGATTTGTGTGACCATTTCGTAAAATATTTGTCACGCATTTGTGTATATATGTGACTAGAGGGTAACTGGTAAATATTTTTCCATCATTTAGTCACGTTTAATTTGGGACGTGTGACCGATGCAAATCAGCTCGAAACATTAGTCACGCTATAGATATACATATGTGACAAATATATGTCACACAATTGACCAGTGTGACCAAAGAAGATATATGGTCACACGAAGTACTTGTGTATGTGGCTAAATTATATAGTCAATTTTGTCACACATTATATAAACGTGACTGCTATTCTTTGCTGAATAGTTAGCCACATATGAATTTGAAATGTGTGACAACTAAAAATTCAGTTTGAAGCGTTAGTCACGAAATGCATTTAAGAGTGACAAATATATGTCACACACTTGAAGAGTGTGACCAAATGTCATATATGGTGACACAAAACCATACAAACATGATTAAGTGTAACGAAAATTCGACACATATGGTCACGTAAGTTAATATGTGTGTCTAAAGTTTAACGTGTGTTTGCTTGCCAAATCCTAATGTGTATAGTCACAGTTATTTGAAGCACGATCATGTGACTATAGGCTTTACAATAGTCACACCATATCACAAATGTGTATCAATAGGATGTTTATGGCCACGTTATAAGGGTATTATATGTGACCAATACATTCAAAATAGTCACATTGTGAAGTATTCACGTGACTATTATTTATAGCACAATGGGAAGTCAGTTATCATTAACCTTGATATTAGTCACATTGAGTTTTTGTGTGACTAAATCATAGTCATATTTTGTCACACAATATTCAAGCGTAGTCACAATTCGATACATATGGTCACACATTTATGATAAACTGTGTACTAGCAGTGCTAACTATGTACTACTGCTAGTACATAGTTAATACGGCTAGTACACAGTTTATGCTGCTAGAAGTTATAGTTTTGTATAATCTGGAATCCTTTAATTTAAAAGAGTATTCGCAAGTACGAACTTAACAATTAATACAACAACAACAACAACAACAACAACAACATAAATCCTTTAAAAGAGTATTTGCAGCAAAACAAAAGCTTAAATAGGTTCTGCAGACAAAAAATAAATCCCTAAACAGAGTGTTGCAGCTTGAGAATGACATTTGCTTCACTTTGATTTTCGTATAACAATACCTTCACAGTCGGTTCGATAGTAGGTATCCTTTGCTTGTAGATTTACTACCGGCAGTACGTTATCATTTTGCTCGTGAATGACTGTACTAAATTCCTCATCGACATCGTCATACGTTTCTTTGTAATTCTTGTTAGGTGTTTTAAAGACAATAGACAACTTACAATTTGCCGGGTCTTTCACATAAAACACTTGTTGTGCTTGTGAGGCTAATATGAACGGATCATCCTTGTGGCCTATACTATTCAGGTCTACCAATGTATAACCAAGATTATCGCGTTTGACCCCACCTTTTTTTGAATTAACCCAATCACATTTGAAAAGAGGAATTTGCCTGCAATGGTAATCTAGTACCCATATCTCTTGTAAAACCCCATAATAATATGCTTTTCTTGTGGTTGAAACTTCCTTCGATATGTGAATATCTGCTGCCTCAACACTAACCCCACTGTTCTGGTAAACTATGCCATCATTACTTTTCGTACGAAATGTATACCCATTGATGTTATATGCCTCGTATTTCACTATGGTGGCGCGTGGTCCAAATGATATCCACCTCACAGTTTCTGATACACTATCTTTGGATATTGCTAACTCTCTCTCAACCTGAATTTCATTACAAGTACATGTTACCTTTAAAGTGCAGGAACAACTCACTTATATTTATCAAAAATAAACTATTAGTATAAACAACACATACGAGTGATTACCTTTTTGTGTAACCACGTAGCAAAAGATTTAGTGTGCTCATGCTCCAGCAATGCCACTTTTCTACCCGGGTATTTTGTTTTCAAAAATTGCTTGTGTCTCCTGAAACAAAACAATGTATTTGATTATTATATCTGATACAACATTTTATGCAACGAAATATACATGTATGTGTTAGTAATACTTACTCGATATACGGCACAATTTCATATGTATTCTGTATTACATACAAATGTGCTTTCTGAAAGACGTCTCCGGAAAGTACATTTGATTTGCCGGCCGACAATGGCTTTCCATCCTCATTTTCATTGGTTACATGTTTATCAGGTGGGAAACCGATAGTTTTCATGGTTTTATGATACTCGCTAAAAAACTCTATTGTTTCTTCCGCGATAGTCTCCTCAGCAATGCATCCCTCTGGTCTATTTCTGTTTCCCACATGTCCTTTAATAACCTTCATATATCTTTCGAAGGGATACATCCACCGAAAGCATACGGGACCACATATTTTTACCTCCCTAGTTAGGTGCACTGTCAAGTGTATCATAATATCAAAAAATGACGGAGGAAAGTACTTCTCGAGAAGGCACAGTGTCACAACAATTTCGTGTTGAATCTTATCTAGTTCGCTCAAGATGATTTCTTTCCTACATATAGCTTTAAAGAAAAAGCAAAACCTGATAATAGCAAATCGTGTGGGTGGGTGCATGATTGTACGTATAGCAACGGGCAAAAACTCTTGCATTAGCATGTGATAGTCATGCGATTTAAAGCCAATGAGCTTCTTATCATTTTGGCTGACCAAACTAGAGAAATTTGAACAATAGCCTTGTGGTACCCTGATGTTTCTTAACGTTTCACAAAAGATGTCTTTTTCAGCATTGGTTAATGTGTAACCTGCTGGAGGTAGTGTTGTTTTGTCTGCTTCATTCTTAGCAAACAACTCTTTTTTTATCCCCAACTCTTCAAGATCCAATCGAGCATTCATTCCATCTTTTGTCTTTCCAGCAACATTCAGCAAAGTTCCGACTAGACTCTCAGCAACATTCTTTTCTACATGCATGAAGTCAATACAATGTGGAACAGCATTATGCCTCCAATACTTTAGCTTTCGATACCAAATGTTGAATTTCTTCCAATATGGTTCATTTAGTTGGCTTGCACTACCCTCTGCTTCTGTTGTTTTCCTTTTCTGCTTTGTAATCTTCCCACCTCTGCCTCTCGTATCTTCTTGGTTATTCGAGGTGTTATTGTTTGTTCGTTTGCCTTTTCCCCATTTATTTGCAATTAGTTGTACCTCGTTGTATATTTGTTCCCCAGTCAATGGAGTTGGAGCAGGCAGAGGTTCTTCTTTTCCATCAAACGCCGCCGCTTGCCTTCTGAACGCATGGCCGTATGGTAGATATCGTCTGTGTCCAGCATAACTTTGCTTGGATGAGGCCGAAAGTCTAACACAGTGTGTATCTTTCCCACATACTACACAACCTTTGAATCCACTGTATGGGCAGCCACATAATGTACCAAGTGCAGGGTAATCATTTATCGTCCACAACACAGCGGCACGCAGTTTAAACTTTTCTTTTGTAAAAGCATCATATGTATCAACCCCGTCATTAAATAAGGTTTGCAGATCATTAACCAACGGTTCTAAAAATACATCGATATCATTTCCCGGGTATCCCGATATCAAAACCGAAAGCATGATAAACTTTCTTTTCATACACAACCATGGAGGAAGGTTGTATATGACAGATAAAACTGGCCATACACTGTGATGCCTAGTTCCTGAGTTGACGTCAACCCCATCAGCCGATATTCCTAGCCGTAGATTTCTCGGATCTTTGGCAAACTGGGGGAATTTTTCATCTATGGTACGCCATGCCTGTGAATCTGCAGGGTGACGTAAAACACCATCTGTTACCTTCCTTGTTGCGTGCCACCTTAGATCTTCTGAAATACTCTCTAACTTAAAGAGTCGTTGCAGTCTTGGTATAATTGGAAAGTACCACATTACCTTTGCCGGAGTGTTTTCATACACTTTACGTGTCTTATTATCCACCTTCCATCTTGATATCCCACAAGTTGGACAAACAGTCAACTCCTTGTTAGTCTTCCAGTAAAGAATGCAGTTATTGCTACATACATGTATCTTTTCGTATCCTGATCCCATCATTTTCATTAGTTTTTTGGCCTGATAAGTTTTTTCAACCATTTCATTACCAGCTGGTAGCATTTTTTTAATCAATCCTAGTAATTCAGTAAAGAACTTATCAGAAGCTCCATACTTACCCTTCAAGTTGAGTAGTTTAACTATTGCGGACAACTTTGTGAAGTCAGGACATCCTTCATAAAGTGGCTTCTCCGCGTCTAATAATAGTTGTTGAAACTTGTCAAGGTCACCCTCATCAAAATTTTCTTTCGTAGCATTAACCATTTCTACTGTTGCTGGGCCATCTGTTGGAATTTCTGAATGTGACTCCATGTCGAAATCCGTGTCGTCAACAAACTCTGTTTCTGCATTATCAGGTATTTGGGATGTTGTTGCTTGCTCATCCCTTTCTCCATGTTTATCCCATTTTGTGTATTATAGATCAATCCCGTGGCAGAATAAATGGAACTCCACGTCATCCACTAATTCCTCTACTTTGTTTAAACATCCGGTACACGGACATGGCATCTTAAGCTCTCGTCGTATATTAACTCGTTGGTCGATGTTCTTCATCTTCTGCCAGTACTGTACTGCATACTTAATAAACGCTGCCACTCCATCAATATATTGATTTTTGGTCCTACTACTTGTCATACAAGACTTGTCCATGCTTTTGTTGATCAAATGATAACGTATATATATATCCTACAAGTTACAAGTTAAACCAATATAAGCATATAAGAAGCTTAAGATTGATGAAGTTACAATGTCAAGTCACAAGTGTTTAGTTCCAAACACCATTTCAATGCATAGGTTAATTATCATATGTAAATTACAAAATGTTATCTTTATTTGTGTTGTTGGTTAAACGATTCGGCCAAATTAAAGACCCGATAAGTTAACATTACCAAAGAAACAAGAAATAATCAAAAAATCCATAACAAATAAAATTGATAATGAAAATGAATAATAAGTTAAAATTCCAACATTATGAATTCCTAATTCAAAAAAGTACCTAATTTAGTTCTAAATGAACCTCCCTCCGTTGTTGATGGCCGGACCGGCAAGTGATATGATGGATGGTGACTGGTGAATGGTGGCTCTGATGTCACTGGTTAATGGTGATTGGTCGCTGTGATGTCACTGGTGAATGGTGATTGGTGGCTGTGACTGGTGAGTGGTGAGAAATGTGAGAAACGTGGGTGGAGATGGAAATTGGTGGAGGGAGAACTCGAAATTTGATGAAAAAAATATAGGGGGCTTTTCAAAAAATTTGGGGAGGACATACCAAAAAAGGGGACCCACAGGTATAGAAACTGACTAGGATGGTCAAACTATTTATATTCATCATATCACTTGGCCCTTGGCTCTTTAAGGTATTCCTCTTATAGACTATATTTTCATTTTGTTACAAAATCTAAACAACTAAAGTATAGAAATTGACTAGGATGGAATTAGGAAGGGTGTTTGTTCAGTGGAAATGTAGCCAACAATAGATATTTCTCCATGGTTGCCTAGATGTTAGCATGTAGTTGCTAAGTCTAGAAGAATGGTGGATACTGAATCAGCTAGTTTCGTGAATGCGTTCATTTGTATTGCTTGCATAATCTTTATAAGTTGCTGGTTCCTTAATTCACCATTTCAGGAAGAAAAAAAAGTATACAAACTGGTTCCTTAATCTTTATAAGTTGCTGGTTCCTTAATCTTTATAAGTTGCTGGTTCCTTTATAAGTTGCTGGTTCCTTAATTCCCAAGATCAGATACAAAGAAGAACATACAATCCAAACCGCTACAGTAGTAGAAACTTCAGCAGTAGAAAGTTCAGCAGTAGAAACTTCAGCAGTAGAAACTTCTGGTTTGATGCAGACTGGCTTGAACCTTCTCAACATCTTCTGGCCAATCATGATCCATTGGGATGAGTGCTTGCCAGGGATCAATAATTATAATTCTTGACAGAACTACAAATACAATCGCCAACAAACACTGGCCACAATGGAACATGATAGACCTGAAGATGTCTTCAAAAATTCTTAGTCCAGTTGTGTAATGTTATCACACCCTGAGTAGAACCTTCTCAACATCTTCTGGCCAATCATGATCCATTGGGACGAGTGCTTGCCAGGGATCAATAATTATAATTCTTGACAGAACTACAAATACAATCGCCAACGAACACTGGCCACAATGGAACATGATAGACCTGAAGATGTCTTCAAAAATTCTTAGTCCAGTTGTGTAATGTTATCACACCCTGAGTACTAACTAAACAAGCTACTTAAACACAAATAATCTAATTAAAATGCAAACATATCCATAGATCAACTAAACAAGCTACCCTTAATAGTCCATCCCCAACACTCTAAAACATCTATAGCAGACAATAACAATCAAGCAACCAAAAACACAAGATTATGACATAAAAACCTAACATATTCATTATATTAACTAAGGAGGGTGATTCACATTTACCAGTTCCTTCAAAACAACAACCCAAAACATAACAAGGAACCACCAAACCCAACCAAAAAGACCCTAATTAAACAACCATTCAACTGGATGAGCTCTGATCATAATAATCCATATCGGCAATGGCTTCCTCCTTCTTGGCCACCAGAGCACGAAGGTCAACCAAAATGGCCGCAAGGGATGCCAGCAAACGGCGCTCAATCACTTGAACCTCATGAAGGGACTCATAACCATCATTAGCAGCTGGTTCTTTATCAAAGTCATGATCTAAAAGCTCATCCATTGTCTCGCTGCGCTTATCAACACTTATCTGCAGCTCATCACGCTTCTCACCCAAACACTGGATCATTATTTCATTTAGAGGAATTTGTTGACTCAAGAGGAACTTGAGACATTTGTGAACTTCATCAGACCCACACATAACTTTCAGTTCATCAAGATTAGGAGATCCAGCCATTTTTTTTTAATAATTTGGTAAGGGTTAAGTAAGAAATTGTGTTTTTTGATGATGATGTGTGTGGCTGTGAAGGATGAAACTAGGGATAACTATGCAATCTACTCCCAAATATAATTAAATGAATTGTGTATAGTGTTGCTAGTGGAAGTGTAAATCATTGCAAAAATTAAATACCGAGTACTAATTTTTGCAGTATATTGAGTCTTCCCATGCAGGGGCCGGTCTGTTGGTTTTCTCAGCATGCATATCAATCAAATCACTACTTTAATTAGTTTTATTTTTAGTAAGCAAGTGTTATAATGTATAATTTAGTCCAAATTATGACAATGTAGTGAAGGTAATTTGTGCTTTATTTGATACAACATACAAATTCAAACTATATATAACATGTTAAAAAGTTGTATTTTAAATGATCACTACATTTAATATTTTTGATTAAGATGACTAAAAAAAAAGATGCATCAAAAACACTACAAATAACATTGGGTGCGCGGGTGGTGATGGTGGTGGTGGTGGTGGTGGCGGCGGCGGTGGTGGTGGTGGTGGCGGCTGGTTGTGGTGGTGGTGGTGGTGGTAGTGGTAGTACTGGTATTGGTAGTACTGGTGGTGGTGGTTGTTGCTGGTGATGTTGGTGGCTGGCTGGTGGTGGTGGTGGTGGCTGGTGGTGGTGGTGGTAGTGGTGGTGGTGGCTGGTTGTGGTAGTGGTGGTGGTGGTGGCTGGTGGTGGTGGTGGTTGCTGGCTGTGATTGTGGTGGTGGTGGTGGCTAGTGGTTGTTGTTGATGGTGGTGGTAGTTGCTGGTGGTGGTGGTTGGTTGTGGTGGTGGTGGTGGTGGTTGTTGGTTGTGATTGTGGTGGCTAGTGGTAGTGGTAGATGGTGGTGGTGGCTGGTGTTGGTGGCTGGTTGTGGTGGTGGTAGCTGGTGTTGGTGGTGGTTGCTGGTGGTGATTGTGGTGGTGGTGGTGGTGGCTAGTGGTTGTTGTTGATGGTGGTGGTAGTTGCTGGTGGTGGTGGTTGGTTGTGGTGGTGGTGGTGGTGGTTGTTGGTTGTGATTGTGGTGGCTAGTGGTAGTGGTAGATGGTGGTGGTGGCTGGTGTTGGTGGCTGGTTGTGGTGGTGGTAGCTGGTGTTGGTGGTGGTTGCTGGTGGTGATTGTGGTGGTGGTGGTGGTGGCTAGTGGTTGTTGTTGATGGTTGTGGTAGCTGGTGGTGGTGGTGGTTGCGGTGGCTACTGCTGGTGATGGCTGGTTGTGGTGGTGGTGGTGGTGGTAGCTGGTGGTGGTGGTGGTGGTGGTGGTTGCTGGTGGTGATTGTGGTGGTGGTGGTGGTGGCTAGTGGTTGTTGTTGATGGTGGTGGTATAGCAGCTGGTGGTGGCTGCGGTGGATACTGCTGGTGATGGCTGGTGGTGGGTAATCATTCCATACCTCCCAATTTACTGGGTAAAGCCCCATTACCCGATACTAAACAATGATTGCATTCCCTAGGTAGTCATAATCAGAGATGTTTAATCATTACCTTTCCCAATCCTCACCCCTCATTAGCCCCAACCAAGCACCCGCTTAGCTAACTCGAAATGTGTAACTAGTTTGTTGTGACTTGATATTGAATCGCCTTGGACAAAATAAAATAAATAAATAAAAGCATTTGTTAAATTAACATTTTGTAAATATATCTGTTATTAAATTTGATTTTGGATTTAGCGTTTCGGGTTTATGGTCTAGCGTTTAGGGTTAATGGTTTAGGGTTTACGGTTTGGGAAGTGATACGTACACCACTAAATTACACTGATGATGCACGCAATACAAGTGGCATTAGACGCTTCATATATATAGTCTTATGCCTTAAGTTGTATGTCATGCATGTACAATGAGTTGGTTGAACAACTAGTGTTGTACCTGCATGCTTTGTGAATAAATGTTTGTCCGTGACTCGTTTGTTGCGACTTGATATTGATTCGACTTGAATTAATAGTTGTAAACGAATTGAACGTTGTTCAGTGAACATTGATCATGAACCGTTCGGCAAACGTTCATTTATTTATTAAGTGAACATTTCATAACATTTCATGAACCTCACGGTAACCCGTCCCTTGTGCGTTTTCGTCCGTTTTAGTCGTTTCTAAACCATTTCAGTACA
>LBNU01028213.1:53616-73494 GCA_014162995.1 Artemisia annua | reverse complement strand
GTTTTAGCAATATCCATACCTGCACAGTCATAAACACAAAAACACGATATCTTTGGCTTTTCGCGTTAGTTTTTGGTCTAAAATAGTCTAATAATGGTGAATAAAAGGTATGTGAATAAGCACATACCAAGGCTATTTCATGCTCTTGTATCATTGATAAATTACCTCTCTTGGAAAGATTTCAAGCATATGCTGAAACATAAGAAGGAGGAATTAACTCTTGTTGAGTTGGGCAGTCACCTGCGCATTGAGGAATCACTCAAAACACAAGACATTGACAAGCCACAGAGTAGCAATGCTACTGGTCCATCAGTTGTCAATATGGTAGAGCATAACAACTCCTCCAGGCACAATGACAACAAGGGCAAGCGTAAGCATCATGATAACACCAAAGATGATCTTAACAAGAAACCAAAAAAGTGACTTGTTGGAAGTGTGGGAAACCTGGACACTTCAGGAAAGATTGTAAAGGTGGTAAGATTGGCAATAAAGTCAATGGATCTGGCACAAGTGGATCAGGGAATGGTAATACCAATTCTCTAAAAGGTCAGAATATATTTAATAAGTTTTTTGAGATTTATTATGTTACATATATATCTGAAATATACTTTGTGCAGGATGATGATGTTACTTGGTAGGTTGACTTTGGTGCAACAATTCATGTGTGTAAAGATAGAAGCTGGTTCAAGACCTATGAGTCAATGAATGATGGTTCTATTCTTCATACGGGAAACGATTCAACTGCTCTGGTGCATGGAAGAGGATGTGTGGATTTAAAGTTTAGTTCTGGAAAGATTCTTTCTTTGTTTAATGTTTTACATGTTCCTGATATTAGAAAGAATTTGGTTTCTAGTAATGTTTTGAATAATTTTGGTTACAAACAAGTTATTGAATCTAACAAGTTTGTTTTATCTAAACATGGTGTGTTTATTGGTTTTGGTTATTTATATAATCAAATGTTCAGGCTTAATATTGTTCATGATAATGTTAATTCTTCTTTTATATCAACCTCTAAATGTAATGATTCAAGCCTTTGCATGCTAGACTTGGCCATGTACACTTTAAAAGGATGCAAGATATGTCTAAGGATGGGTTAATCCCAGCTTTTGACATGGACACTGAAAAGTGTAAAACTTGTATGATGAACAAAATAACTAAGAAACCTTTTCAAAGTGTAAAACGTGAAACTAAAGTGTTGGAACTGATTCATAGTGACTTATGTGATTTGCATGCTACTCCCTCTTTGGGGAATAAGAAATACTTTGTAACTTTTATTGATGATGCTTCTAAGTTTTGTTATGTTTATTTGTTACATACTAAGGATGAAGCATTAGATAAATTTAAAGTATTTAAAACTAAAGTTGAATTGCAACAAGGGTCTCTAATCAAAAGTTTCAGGACTGATAGGGGAGGTGAGTACATGGATACTCTGTATTTTCAGTCTGTTGATATAATCCATGAAACGACTGCTCCCTATACTCCTCGGCAAAATGGTATTTCTGAAAGGAAAAACAGAGTGCTGAAGGAGATGGTTAATTTCATGTTGTCCTATTCAGGGCTGAGTCAAGGGTTCTGGGGTGAAGCTATGTTAACAGCTTGCTATTTGTTTAATAGGGTTCCTAATAACAGGAACAAGATAATCCCTTATGAACTCTGGACTCAAAGAAAACCCAACCTGAACTTTCTCAGGGTTTGGGGTTGTAGGGCTGTTGTAAGACTCCCTAATTCAAAGTAGAAAACTTTGGGTGAAAGAGGCATTAAATGCATCTTTGTTGGATATGCTGAACATTCCAAGGCATATAGGTTTTATGTTATTGAACCTAATGAGTCTGTTTCAATTAACTCAATAATTGAATCAAGCGATGCACTCTTTGATGAGAATAGATTCTCATCAGTCCCTAGACCAAGTCAAAGAATTCCATATGGAACCAATGACACTGGTGTTTCAGAGGTATCTGATGAGGTCCCTGATGAAGTTGTGGAACAACAACCTGAACCTGAGCTCAGATGAAGCAAAAGGGTTAGGACTCCAAAGTCATTTGGACCTGAGTTTCAATTATACTTAATTGAAGGTACAAGGAGTGAGGTCTCTGACCAATACTCCTATTGCTTCATTGTTGAGGATGATCCCAAAACATTTGAAGAAGCAATGAAGTCCCAGGATGTTGCTTTCTGGAAAGAATCAATTAATGATGAGATGGACTCCATCATGGGCAACAACACTTCTGTGTTGACTGATCACCTGGTTGCAAATGGATTTTCAAAAAGAAAATGAAGGTAGATGGAACTATTGAAAAGTTCAAGGTTAGACTAGTTATTCAGGGCTTTAAACAAAAGTCAGGGATAGACTATTTTGATACTTATGCCCTTGTGGCACGTATCAGTACCATAAGTTTGCTGATTGCTTTGGCATCAATTCACAATCTGATTATTCATCAGATGGATGTGAAGACAGCTTTCTTGAATGGCGATTTAGACGAGGAGGTTTACATGAACCAACCTCAAGGCTTCATCATGCCTGGCAATGAAAACAAGGTGTGTAAACTGATCAAGTCTCTTTATGGACTAAAACAGGCAACTAAGCAATGGCATCAAAAAATTGATGAAGTGATTTTGTCTAGTGGTTATTTACTTAACCAGGCTGACAAATGTGTATATAACAAATTTGATGAATCTTGTAAAGGAGTCATCATTTGTCTATATATTTATGCATGTTGATCTTTGGCACTGACCAAAATCAAGTCGACTTGACAAAGGAATTTTTGTCATCAAAGTTCTCCATGAAGGATATGGGGGAGGCAGATGTTATCCTTGGTATAAGGATTAAACATGAAAGTAACAAAATTTCTATCTCTCAGTCTCATTATATTGAGAAGGTGTTGAAGAAATTTAATTACTTTGATTGTACTCCAGTGAGTACTCCTATGGATAGAAGTGAGAAGCTAATGCCTAATACTGGCAAAGCTGTATCTCAACTTGAGTATTCTAGGGTGATTGGCTGCTTGATGTATGTCATGACTTGTACAAGGCCTGATATTGCTTTTGCTGTGGGTAAACTGAGCAGATTTACTAGTAACCGTAGTGCTCATCACTAGCAAGCAATTCAAAGGGTACTGAAGTATCTGAAGAGAACTATGGATAATAGTCTCTCATATACTGGTTATCCTTCAGTATTGGAAGGATACACTGATACAAGTTGGATCAGGAACACTGAAGACAATTCGTCTACTAGTGGTTGGGTATTTCTACTTGGTGGAGGTGCAATTTCTTGGGCATCCAAGAAACAAACTTGCATTACCAGTTCAACCATGGAATCTGAATTTGTGGCTTTAGTTGCTGCTGGTAAAGAAGCTGAATGGTTGAGAAACTTGCTTCTTGATATTCCATTGTGGCCTAAACCTATAACACCTATTTCTATCTGTTGTGATAGTGCAGCTACATTGGCAAAGGCTTATAGCCAGATGTACAATGGGAAGTCTAGACACTTAGGTGTCAGGCATAGCATGATTCGTGAGCTCATCATGAATGGGGTGGTATCTATAGAGTTTGTTAGATCTCAACAAAACTTAGCTGATCACTTGACGAAGGGTTTGGCTAGAGACTTGGTTTTAAAGTCTGCTACAGGGATGGGTTTAAGTCCTACTTAGTCACTGAATGCAAAGATACCCAACTCCCTTCTAAGGAAACTTGGAAGCTGAGTTCAATGTGGAAAGCTGAACATTTTGTGGACTGAAGCACATGTTTTATATTACATCCCAAGGTTGTGCTTGTTACCTGCTGGAAAGGAGGATGAAGTCTTCACTTCTTAATGGTTATTTTCTTTGACAAAGTGCTGAGCAGGAGCATGATTAAAAGATGAACCACCTATGTAAATGTTGAAGTTTTGCCGCTTCAGGAAGCTTTGGACTTTTAGCTTTTACAACATTTATGAATTGGATATGGACACATGGCTTGTAATAGTGTCAGGAGTATTTAAGTGTTTGAAAACTTGTGTGTATTTATCTTCAGGTATTCAAATGGGTTGAAGGGTTCAATTCTTAGAACACCCTGATTCTCGAATATTTGAACGTATATGTACTAATGTGGAAATTCAATCCTCAGGATATTTTCATTTATGCACTTGTTTTGTTTTATGTTTATTTTTTCATGCAAAGGAAGTGAACTAAATTTGGGGAGGATTGTTGGAAAATTTAGTGCACTTGAGGGATGAGTTCACACCTGGTAATGGGTTTGGAGGTACGGAGTGTACACCCATTTGGTCCATGAACACCCTGACTCAATTGTGGTTATACTAGTAGACTCTACTTCTAGACTCTGCTGCTAGACTCTACTGCTCTGCTGCTAGACTCTACTTCTAGACTCTGCTGCTAGACTCTACTGCTCTGCTGCTAGACTCTACTTCTAGACTCTGCTGCTAGACTCTACTGCTCTGCTGCTAGACTCTACTTCTAGACTCTGCTGCTAGACTCTACTGCTCTGCTGCTAGACTCTACTTCTAGACTCTGCTGCTAGACTCTACTGCTCTGCTGCTAGACTCTACTTCTAGACTCTGCTGCTAGACTCTACTGCTCTGCTGCTAGACTCTACTGCTGACTCTGCTGCTGACTCTACTGCTGATCAAAGTACTGCTGATCAAAGTACTGCTCGATTATAACCACTGATTCCTACTATTATGGAAAGTATTATGATATAATTAATGGGCCGTTAATTATACATAATTCCATGGGCTAGGGTTTGAGTATTCTCTATTATAAATAGAGATCATAACACATCTGCATGAGTACGATCAACATAAACCCTAAACACTTGAATACGCTTCTGTTCTTGATTTGTGCCTAAAACAAGAACATCACTTGGTCTTATCCCATAGAGATATTCGTGTAACCCAGGCATAGGGTCGAATAGTTTCTATTGGAAAGTGATACCACGATTTCAAGTGAATATCCGGTACCTCATTGATTATCTTAACCCTAATCTGGAACACAGTAACACATAATAACCAACAATCAATAGAAACTATTTAGTGATAATCAATGGCTGCTGTTATGAGACATATGGCTGCTAACTTTTCCAAGTTGGAGAAGTTTGAAGGTGTTGATTTCAGAAGATGGCAAAAGAAGATGCAATTCTTGCTGACAAGCATGAATGTGGTGTCTGTTCTCACTTCTGATATTCCTGAAGATCATGGGGATAATGCTACCATGGAACAGATGAGAGCAAGAAGCAAGTGGGAGAATGATGACTATGTTTGCAGAGGTTTAATCCTCAATGGTATGTCTGATTCACTCTTTGATATTTATCAGAATGTTGAATCTTCTAAAGAACTATGGGATTCCTTGGAAGCCAAGTATATGGCTGAGGATGCATCAAGTAAGAAGTTCCTTGTAAGTAATTTTAACAATTACAAAATGGTTGATTCTAGACCTGTCATGGAACAATACAATGAACTTCTTAGTATACTTGGTCGATTCACACAACACAAGATGAACATGGATGAGGCTATTTCAGTCTCTTGTATCATCGATAAACTACCTCCTTCTTGGAAAGATTTCAAGCATATGCTTAAGCATAAGAAGGAGGAGTTAACTCTTGTTGAGTTGGGCAGTCACTTGCGCATTGAGGAATCACTCAAAGCACAAGACATTGACAAGCCAAAGAGTAGCAATGCTACTGGTCCATCAGTTGTCAATATGGTGGAGCATAACAACTCCTCCAGGAACAATGACAACAAGGGCAAGCGTAAGCATCATGATAACACCAAAGATGATCTTAACAAGAAACCAAAAGTGACTTGTTGGAAGTGTGGGAAACCTGGACACTTCAGGAAAGATTGCAAGGGTGGTAAAGTTGGAAACAAATCCAATGGATCAGGCACAAGTGGAGGGAATGGTAACACCAATTCTCTGAAAGGTCAGAATATATTTAATAAGTCTTTTGAGATTTATTATGTTACATATATATCTGAAATTTACTTTGTGCAGGATGATGATGTTGCTTGGTGGGTTGACTCTGGAGCTACAATTCATGTGTGTAAAGATAGAAGCTGGTTCAAGACTTATGAGTCAATGAATGATGGTTCTATTCTTCATATGGGAAACGAGTCAACTGCCCTGGTGCATGGAAAAGGATGTGTGGATTTGAAGTTTAGTTCTGGAAAGATTGTTTCTTTGTTTAATGTTTTACATGTTCCTGATGTTAGAAAGAATTTGGTTTCTAGTAGTGTTTTGAATAATTGTGGTTATAAACAAGTAATTGAATCTGATAAGTATGTTTTGTCTAAACATGGTGTGTTTATTGGTTTTGGCTATTTGTGTAATCAAATGTTCAGGCTTAATATTGTGCATGATAATGTTAATTCTGCTTTTATGTCAACCACTAAATTGAATGATTCAAACTTATGGCATGCTAGACTTGGCCATGTACACTTTAAAAGAATGCAAGATATGTCTAAGGATGGATTAATTCCAGCCTTTGATATGGACACTAAAAAGTGTAAAACTTGTATGATGAACAAAATAACTAAGAAACCTTTTCAAAGTGTAAAACGTGAAACTAAAGTGTTGGAACTGATTCATAGTGATCTATGTGATTTGCATGCTACTCCCTCTTTGGGGAATAAGAAATACTTTGTGACTTTTATTGATGATGCTTCTAGGTTTTGTTATGTTTATTTGTTACATACTAAGGATGAAGCATTAGATAAATTTAAAGTATTTAAAACTGAAGTTGAATTGCAACAAGGGTCTCTAATCAAAAGATTTAGGACTGATAGGGGAGGTGAGTACATGGATACTCTGTATTTTCAGTCTGTTGGTATAATCCATGAAACGACTGCTCCCTATACTCCTCAGCAAAATGGTATTTCTGAAAGGAAAAACAGGGTGCTGAAGGAGATGGTTAATTCCATGTTGTCCTATTCAGGGCTGAGTCAAGGGTTCTGGGGTGAAGCTATGTTAACAGCTTGCTATTTATTAAATAGGGTTCCCAACAAAAGGAACAAGGTTACCCCTTATGAACTCTGGACTAAAAGAAAACCCAACCTGAACTTTCTCAGGATTTGGGGTTGTAGGGCTGTTGTAAGACTCCCTGATCCAAAGCAGAAAACTTTGGGTGAAAGAGGCATTGAATGCATCTTTGTTGGATATGCTGAGCATTCCAAGGCATATAGGTTCTATGTCATTGAACCTAATGAATCTGTTTCAATTAACTCTATAATTGAATCAAGGGATGCACTCTTTGATGAGAATAGATTTTCATCTATCCCTAGACCAAGTCAAAGGATTCCAAATGGAACCAATGACAATGGTGCTTCAGAAGAACCTGATGTGGTTTCTGCTGAGGTTCCTGCTGAGGTTGTGGAACAACAACCTGAACCTGAGCTCAGAAGGAGCAATAGGGTGAGGACTCCAAAGTCATTTGGACCTGAGTTTCAATTATACTTAATTGAAGGTACAAGGAGTGAGGTCTCTGACCAATACTCCTATTGCTTCATTGTTGAGGATGATCCCAAAACATTTGAAGAAGCAATGAAGTCCCAGGATGTTGCTTTCTGGAAAGAAGCAATAAATGATGAGATGGATTCCATCATGGGCAACAACACTTATGTGTTGACTGATCTACCACCTGGTTGCACACCTTTAGGTTGAAAATGGATTTTTAAAAAGAAAATGAAGGTAGATGGAACTGTTGAAAAGTTCAAGGCAAGATTAGTTATTCAGGGCTTTAAACAAAAGTCAGGAATAGACTATTTTGATACTTATGCCCCTGTGGCTCGTATCAGTACCATAAGATTGCTAATTGCTTTGGCATCAATTCACAATTTGATTATTCATCAGATGGATGTGAAGACAACTTTCTTGAATGGTGATTTAGATGAGGAGGTTTACATGAACCAACCTCAGGGCTTCATCATGCCTGGCAATGAAAACAAGGTGTGTAAACTGATCAAGTCTCTTTATGGACTAAAACAGGCAACTAAGCAATGGCATCAAAAATTTGATGAAGTGATTTTGTCTAGTGGTTATTTACTTAACCAGGCTGACAAATGTGTATATAACAAATTTGATGAATCTTGTAAAGGAGTCATCATTTGTCTATATATTTATGCATGTTGATCTTTGGCACTGACCAAAATCGAGTCGACTTGACAAAGGAATTTTTGTCATCAAAGTTCTCCATGAAGGATATGGGGGAGGCAGATGTTATCCTTGGTATAAGGATTAAACATGAAAGTAACAAAATTTCTATCTCTCAGTCTCATTATATTGAGAAGGTGTTGAAGAAATTTAATTACTTTGATTGTACTCCAGTGAGTACTCCTATGGATAAAAGTGAGAAGCTAATGCCTAATACTGGCAAAGCTGTATCTGAACTTGAGTATTCTAGGGTGATTGGCTGCTTGATGTATGTCATGACTTGTACAAGGCCTGATATTGCTTTTGCTGTGGGTAAACTGAGCAGATTTACTAGTAACCGTAGTGCTCATCACTGGCAAGCAATTCAAAGGGTACTGAAGTATCTGAAGAGAACTATGGATAATAGTCTCTCATATACTGGTTATCCTTCAGTATTGGAAGGATACACTGATACAAGTTGGATCAGGAACACTGAAGACAATTCGTCTACTAGTGGTTGGGTATTTCTACTTGGTGGAGGTGCAATTTCTTGGGCATCCAAGAAAGAAACTTGCATTACCAGTTCAACCATGGAATCTGAATTTGTGGCTTTAGTTGCTGCTGGTAAAGAAGCTGAATGGTTGAGAAACTTGCTTCTTGATATTCCATTGTGGCCTAAACCTATAGCACCTATTTCTATCTGTTGTGATAGTGCAGCTACATTGGCAAAGGCTTATAGCCAGATGTACAATGGGAAGTCTAGACACTTAGGTGTCAGGCATAGCATGATTCGTGAGCTTATCATGAATGGGGTGGTATCTATAAAGTTTGTTAGATCTCAACAAAACTTAGCTGATCACTTGACGAAGGGTTTCGCTAGAGACTTGGTTATAAAGTCTGCTAAAGGGATGAGTTTAAGTCCAACTTAGTCACTGAATGCTAAGACACCCAAGTCCCTCCTGAGGAAACTTGGGAGCTGAGTTCAATGTGGAAAGCTGAACATTTAGTGGACTGGAGCACATGTTTTATATTACATCCCAAGGTTGTGCTCAGAACCTGCTGGAAAAGGAGGATGAAGTCTTTACTTCTCAATGGTTAATTTCTTTGAAAAAGTGCTAAGCAGGAGCATGAATAAAGAGGAACCACCTATGTAAATGTTGAAGTTTTGTCGCTTTAGGAAGCTTTGGACTTTTAGCTTTTACTATATTTATGAATTGGATATAGACACATGGCTTGTATAGAGTCAGGAGTATTTTAGTGTTTGAAAATGTATGTGTTTTTATCTTCAGGTATTCAAATGGGTTGAAGGTTTCAATTCTTAGAACACCCTGATTCTCGAATATTTGAACGTATAATGTACTAAGATGAGAATTCAATCTTCAAGATATTTTCATTTATGCATATGTTTTGTTTTGTGTTTAATTTTTCATGCAAAGGAAGTGAACTAAATTTGGGGAGGATTATTGGAAAATTTAGTGCACTTGAGGGATTAATTCACACCTGGTAATGGGTTTGGAGGTACGGAGTGTACACCCATTTGGTCACTAAATCCCATGACTCAATAGTGGTTATGTTGAGAATCTGCTGCTAGTGTGAATCTGATTCTGCTGCTAGTGTGAATCTGATTCTGCTGCTAGTGTAAATCTGATTCTGCTGTTGGTGTGATTCTGCTGCCAGTGGATTCTGCTGATAGTGTAGAGATTCTGCTGCTAGAATCTCTGTTGCTCGTTTTAATCACTGATTCCTACTATTATGGAAGGTATTATGATATATTTAATGGGCCGTTAATTATACATAATTTCATGGGATAGGGTTTGAGTATTCTCTATTATAAATAGAGGTCATAACATTCTGCATGGATATACCAAACACACAAACCCTAAACACTTGAATACGCTTCTATTCTTGATTTGTGCCTAAAATAATAACATCACTTGATTTGTGCCTAGTTTTAATAAATTGTTTTATCGAAGACAAAAAGAGGAATCCTATCTGTCTATTTGGTGAGAAAAAGTTAAAGAGGCGAACGTTCAAGGAACTTTCGCGGTTGGCACTTTGTTTATCAAATAAAGAAGACACAAATAATGATAGAGGAGGTTCTGAAGAACTTTGTAGTGGACACCACGTTTTAGAGAAAGCTTTTAAGTTGTAAGAAGAAAGAAAGCTTCGTTCGTATTGTTATGGATAAATTGGCATTTAGTCCTTAAAAGATATGAGAAAATTCTCATGTGCTTCTAATTGATTTAAGAATCTTGCAAATAGTGGCGTGTTCTAGGCTCTTAATGCTGTTAAGTCATCAGTGAGATTAATTTTAGTTCAATACAAAACGATACCTAGCATTTTAGTATCGTACATTCGATGCTACACAGAGCAAGTATTAACTAGATCATGGCAGTTTCAACTTATTGATGTTAATCGCTTCAGACTAAAAACTTGCAAATGATGAAAGGCCGGTGATTTACCTAAGTTCATGGTTTTACCAGATCCGCGTAAAACCATGAGTTTGCCTTACCATGGTTCACGTGAATTATCTTTTTTTCTTTTTTTGAACACGTTCATGTGAGCTTTCTTGATTACCCAAGATGATGCAAAACAAGTAGAAGGTAAACATTATGCATTGTCTATCCTTCTTGCCTTCTAGGTGTGAACAATGGTTTTTTTCCTACTTTTCTAAAAATTAAAAACAAAGTATGGAACAATGGGTAATACTAAAAGAAAAATGAATTCGATCAAATGATTATAAGACCGGCCGAGATAAATACAATGCATTTGCAAAGTATATTCCCACAAATCACATCAATTTTATTTGATTACCCATTAATCTCATGTCAAAGTAACACACAAGATTTTATTATGATATTCTTTGAGCATATCACCATTCTCATATCAATACAAATGTAAGGATATTGTAGGTTACAGGAAAGCAACAACACATGCAACACAATGAAATGGGAAGCTAACAAATCAACGACATGATTTAGTGCTTGGCGAATGTTTCTGGGTCCTTCACAATTGTCACAGCACAAGGTGCAGCTGTCATCACATAATTTGTAACACTTCCTAAGATTATCCTGCAATAAAACAACGAATAAAATCATTTTAGCAAATCTATATAAGTTGATTAGTTGCCTAACTATTCGACTAAATAACCCATGATAGTGATCAATCTATAAATATTTTCTTGATTATATGCCATGTTTGGAGTTTTATAAATTTATAAAGTAATCAAGTATAGTTTTGAAATTAGATTTAAATGGGCAACATCATATTGCCCGTTCAAGAAAGAATTGTTATTCAAGCCACGTTCAGTGATCATAGCTGTCGACGATGATGCTGATATGAGTCACATTATCAAATCTTTTTTCTAAATTAACAATGATGTGGTCCATTTCTTTAAAAAGATAAGAGATATACAACTAAAAAAGTAAACATTGAAGAAACATTGAAGAAATTTATTGCCTTTATAAATGTCATATATACCATCTCCAAAGACACAGTCTCACGCAATGAGCACCTGTTCAAGTGATCTTTTAGCCAGAAGTTGAGGTTGAACAAGTAACCTATACCTTGAAAATCCTTACTTCATCGGTCAACTGAACGTTTCCCTAAATTTACTCTATTGCCTATGTTTCAAAGTTTAAATTAGACTAAACATCGCTAGTGCATCTTTAGATGCACAAACTAGTATAAAAAAACCTAACCAACATGAATATAATTCTCCCATTGTCTGATGTCCTAACAATTTCTTAAACATCTATATAAATCTAAGGCAACAATTAGTTTGATTGCTTGATCAGTATATCATACTCATAGACTATGTTTAAATAACGAACTCAAAAACGATATGACATATAGCAATGTAATTCGACTAGGTACAAAATAAGTTACCTCTTAATGCCGCTAAGGCCTCTGCTACCCATAACCAAAGAATCAAGTTTCAGATCATCAATAGCTTCAACCAATTTCTCTCTTGCATCTCCCCAATACACTTTTGACACAACGTGAATCTATCAACCAAACCAAATATCAATACTCAATTCATAACACAATCAAAAAAACAATCAAATAACACAGACAAAATTTATATATAAACCTCTTTTTGCCTAGCAACAGTATCAAGCATGTCCAAAACTTCAATATCCATCTTCACATCATATTTCGCCATCACTTCTGGCTCACGAAACTCCACCAAAGGGATCAAAGCTACACACAAAAAATATATATATCATCACCATCATATACATAACCTAATGAAAAGAATTGATCGTATGCATGAACAAAGTATAACTTACGAGAACCAGTGGTTTCCCAGAGTTTATTCCTCGACTCATCACCCGAGTGAGACTTGACATGAATAATATAAAACGTATCACCATGATCAGCCAAGTTATCAATAGCCCATTGCAAGGCTGCTTTACTGCTTTTCGAGAAATCCATAGCTACACCAACTTTTCGATCCTTCACCATCTTTAACACGTACAGCTCAAGTGATCTAGAAGAAAATTGATCTATAAAAAGTATCACAGGCAGATCTTTTAAGGGTTGATATGATTTGATATGTTTCACTTTTTTTTATTTTGGTGTTGTAAAGTTGGAGAATATATATATATATATATATATATATATATAGTGGAGAAAAAGGAAGCCGAACACGGTTAATGAAAGGATGTTTTGATGACCCGACAAGTTACGCATGTTCGATCTTATCCTTTTTTTATTTTTATGTACAGTGTATACCCAACTAATGCACTAGTCAATCGTTTAATGGAACACGGTTTTATAACTTTTATTAGCATTCAATTTAATTAAATCGATTATGTTTAAGTCTGATTCGTTTTTTTTTCTTTTCTTCTTCTTCTTCTAGATCTTTGATGACGTACTTCAGAATTTTTGGTTTTGTGATGATAAACATTTTTTGTAGGTCATCCAAGCATGCATCTATTTTTGTTTACTTGCCGGGTTCTAGTGTGTTGCGATGGAGAATATCATGTAACTAAATATATTTTCTAGAAATATTATATGAAAAATTGTTACAGTATAATATTAAAATATAACAACGAAATAAGTATTATTATTCAAACATGTATTAATACGATGTTCACGCAATGCGACGGCACAACCAAATAGTCTAAGAACAAGACGAAGAGATGATTGATGATTTTATTAACAGTGGTTGTATATTTTATAACATCGGAAATATCATGCAATCATAGTAAAAGAATTTAAATATAAGATATAATTTATCATACAAATTTACAAATGATTATAAAATTAAAAATATCATCGATAATTCAACTAAATTTAGTAAAATATGTTTGTATATTAAAAACATGAATTAAAAGAGTAGTTATGGTTTGTTAAATCACATTTTATTTTATTTTTCTATATTATTATATAGAGCATATAAGTTGTGCGCTCCATCAAATATTAAAATTAGGAGCTTCAATCATGAAGTGACATGTGTCATTTTTCAACTAAAAAATCACATTTATTTTTAAATTGAAAAATCTTTTAATCTTTTTTTCTTTTTTTTTTAATGATCTAATTTCACTATNAACGTAAAAAAACGGAGGAAAACGTAAAAAAACGTGAGAAAACGTAAAAAAACGGACGAAAACGTTTAAAAACGGGCGAAAACGTAAAAAACGGATGAATACGTAAAAATACGGTCGAAAATGTAAAAAATGTCGAAAACGTAAAAAAAACAGACGAAAACGTAAAAAAAGACGAAAACGTTTAAAAAAAACAGATGAAAACGTGTAACTGATATTGAGAAAGAGATGTAAGGTTTGTGATAGAAGAGGCAAGAAGTGAAAGAAGAGGTAAGAAGTGAAAGATAATGTCTGAAATTTAGAAGAGGAAAGAAGTGAAAAGAAGCACTTATGTCTGCAAAAAAACAAACAAAAACCTCTGCCCTCCTGCAGACAAAAGAAGTGAAAAGAGGGAAAAAGTGCTTATTGTGAAAAAACAAACGACACCTTTAAGTCTGATTCGTTTTTTTTTTCTTCTTCTTCTTCTTCTTCTAGATCTTTGATGACGTACTTCAGAATTTTTGGTTTTGTGATGATAAACATTTTTTGTAGGTCATCCAAGCATGCATCTATTTTTGTTTACTTGCCGGGTTCTAGTGTGCTGCGATGGAGAATATCATGTAACTAAATATATTTTCTAGAAATATTATATGAAAAATTGTTACAGTATAATATTAAAATATAACAACGAAATAAGTATTATTATTCAAACATGTATTAATACGATGTTCACGCAATGCGACGGCACAACCAAATAGTCTAAGAACAAGACGAAGAGATGATTGATGATTTTATTAACAGTGGTTGTATATTTTATAACATCGGAAATATCATGCAATCATAGTAAAAGAATTTAAATATAAGATATAATTTATCATACAAATTTACAAATGATTATAAAATTAAAAATATCATCGATAATTCAACTAAATCTAGTAAAATATGTTTGTATATTAAAAACATGAATTAAAAGAGTAGTTATGGTTTGTTAAATCACATTTTATTTTATTTTTCTATATTATTATATAGAGCATATAAGTTGTGCGCTCCATCAAATATTAAAATAAGGAGTTTCAATCATGAAGTGACATGTGTCATTTTTCAACTAAAAAATCACATTTATTTTTAAATTGAAAAATGTTTTAATCTTTTTTTTCTTTTTTTTAATGATCTAATTTCACTGTATTTTCTAAAATTTTGTGCTCTTTAATTCAACATCCATGTTGATAAATTTTATAAGTTTTTAGTTTTTACATTTTTAATGGGTTTATTTATTTTGATTCAAATTTTTACAACTTTAACATTTAATTCAATCAATACAAACTTGATTCGTCAAAATCTATACTTTTGGGGGAGTGTTTGATGGGTAAGAGATTGTGAGGGTCTTTGTATGCGGGATTAATGTATATGAATGAAATTATAAACACTAAAATGAAAGCACAAGTTACAGTTATATGTAAATAGATACACAGATTTCACGTTCAATAACGACTCATGTTATTACTCTTTATAAGCTTATCTCACGCGTACATGGGTTTAAATTTTAAATACGACTATAAATTTATTATAAATAAAATTATAAATATCAAAATGAAGGCACGACTTTACGCATTACTGTGAGATAAAAGCATATACACGATATTGTGCATATAGCAACGACACATGTAATTACTGTTTAAAGAAGTAAGAATATCATGAAAAAACATTTCTTTTAAGGGTCATCAGATGCTAATAAACATGTGTAATGTCTAAAACATGATATTATATTATTATTAATTTAATTTAAACAAATATCAACTTCAACATCATGCCTGCTAAATAAAGTCAGTTTTTTCGTTTAACAAAAATTCTATACAAAATATTAATCGATGTTAATACATATAATAAAATTTTATTTAAAAAACTCACACATGCACGGTATTATAACTATATAAGTATAAAATATTTTACATATCTTATAGAAAAATCTTATTGAACAACTCTTTATATGCATCCAGACAAATTTTACTATGTCAAAATAGAAATTTAGAAGACATAAATTTACACTTTTATCTAATTGGATTATTAAAATCAGATAATATAAAATTTGTATACACAAAAAAAACTTTATATATATTGTAACTTATATCAAAACAAATAAAGCAATATTTTTGACAAAGTTAAACTAATTATAACATACTAAAAGAGTACGATAAGTTTATGAAATGAACATTGATANAAGTGACATGTGTCATTTTTCAACTAAAAAATCACATTTATTTTTAAATTGAAAAATGTTTTAATCTTTTTTTTCTTTTTTTTAATGATCTAATTTCACTATATTTTCTAAAATTTTGTGCTCTTTAATTCAACATCCATGTTGATAAATTTTATAAGTTTTTAGTTTTTACATTTTTAATGGGTTTATTTATTTTGATTCAAATTTTTACAACTTTAACATTTAATTCAATCAGTACAAACTTGATTCGTCAAAATCTATACTTTTGGGGGAGTGTTTGATGGGTAAGAGATTGTGAGGGTCTTTGTATGCGGGATTAATGTATATGAATGAAATTATAAACACTAAAATGAAAGCACAAGTTACAGTTATATGTAAATAGATACACAGATTTCACGTTCAATAACGACTCATGTTATTACTCTTTATAAGCTTATCTCACGCGTACATGGGTTTAAATTTTAAATACGACTATAAATTTATTATAAATAAAATTATAAATATCAAAATGAAGGCACGACTTTACGCATTACTGTGAGATAAAAGCATATACACGATATTGTGCATATAGCAACGACACATGTAATTACTGTTTAAAGAAGTAAGAATATCATGAAAAAACATTTCTTTTAAGGGTCATCAGATGCTAATAAACATGTGTAATGTCTAAAACATGATATTATATTATTATTAATTTAATTTAAACAAATATCAACTTCAACATCATGCCTGCTAAATAAAGTCAGTTTTTTCGTTTAACAAAAATTCTATACAAAATATTAATCGATGTTAATACATATAATAAAATTTTATTTAAAAAACTCACACATGCACGGTATTATAACTATATAAGTATAAAATATTTTACATATCTTATAGAAAAATCTTATTGAACAACTCTTTATATGCATCCAGACAAATTTTACTATGTCAAAATAGAAATTTAGAAGACATAAATTTACACTTTTATCTAATTGGATTATTAAAATCAGATAATATAAAATTTGTATACACAAAAAAAACTTTATATATATTGTAACTTATATCAAAACAAATAAAGCAATATTTTTGACAAAGTTAAACTAATTATAACATACTAAAAGAGTACGATAAGTTTATGAAATGAACATTGATACGTACACGGAGCCTTCTACTTTGCGCATTAATAAGCGCATCATTGTTTATTTAAAGAATAATGATACGTTCACATAAAAGTATTCACAAAAACAAGTTGTCAGCGGTTGATTGGTTTTTTGTGAGATCCATCCCACAAAAAACCAATCAACCGCTGACACATCAGCGATATGATTACTTTTGTGGATACTTTTATGTGAGTGTATCAATTTCTTAATTAAAAACGATTTCAAAAGGCATACCTGCTATTTTATTTCACATTTAGATCGTTGTCAATATAACTAAATCAGGAATATGTAAAACTTATTATCTCACAGACTTTGGACAAAAAAAATGATCGTAAGTGAAATAAACGAAACCAATTACGTACTTTGGTTGCCTGCAAGATGGCATTAACACTCTGTTCCCGAGATCCAAAATAGAAAAAAGAGATATGGAAAGATCCCACAAAAAACCAATCAACCGCTGACACATCAGCGATATGATTACTTTTGTGGATACTTTTATGTGAGTGTAGCAATTTCTTAATTAAAAACGATTTCAAAAGGCATACCTGCTATTTTATTTCACATTTAGATCGAATATAACTATATCAGGAATACGTAAAACTTATTATCTCACAGACTTTGGACAAAAAAAATGATCGTAAGTGAAATAAACGAAACCAATTACGTACTTTGGTTGCCTGCAAGATGGCATTAACACTCTGTTCCCGAGATCCAAAATAGAAAAAAGAGATATGGAAAAGGTAAAAACGAGAGAAAAAAATAGGAGAAGAAAAAATATTGTTTTCTGCTTTATGTTCCCAAGTTGAAAAAATAAGTAAATAAATAATCAAATTATGCACAAAATGACAAAATTCATCATCTCTCTCCAAATTATCCTAAAAAAAAATAAAAAAAAAAATAAAAATTAGGAAGGTTAAATTTGACATAATTTCATTCCTTCTTCTCTTAAATAAATAAATAACAACTTAATAACATAAATTTTGTCATTTCCTTTTCCCTTCTCTTCTTTTCAAATAAAAACTCGAGAATAGAGTGTAAGAGAAAAAGGTTGAAGAATTCAGACATCTTCAATTGCATAATCCTTATTAATGATCATATTTCAGAAACCTTTAGAAATGCATAAAAAAATCTTACAATCACATAGCCGATGCTACTATTAATCCTATCCTATGTACTAAATGATTTTTACATCGCCCATGTCAGTTTTTTTAAATAAAAAACGTAAGGTCGTACGATCCTCATGATTTTGATAACCATAGATATACACCCTCCGTAATACTTGATAACAAAAACTTAAACTTTATAAAATCCAAACAAAATGATGATCTTGTTTGTTTGTGTAGCTTAAGCTTCAAAATGTTTGATATCGGTTTCATACTTCCATGAACCATAATTCATTTATTCGGATCACGTGAGCTGTCTGTATAAGCAAAAGCCATTTGTTGGTAATTTGGTACTAGCAGGTTACCCGCGCGTTGCGGCGACGAGTACCCTGAAATAAAATTTCCCGGTGAATCATGTATTTTAGTTTATTATGTTCTTTTTGACAATAAATTTAAAGATATCAAAATTTTCGATTAGCTCGTGTCCGTTCGGGCTCGAGCCCGTTGGCTCGTGTCCATTCAGGCTCGAGCCCGTTTAGCCTGTGCCTGTTCGGGCTCGAGCCCATTTGGCGCGTTCCCCGTTCGGGCTTGAATATTTATATAATGTGCTTTATTATTTGTATTAGTGACATCTAAGCAGGAATTGTGTTTAAATTGGTTGTGTAATATGCTTGATAATTTGTATTTCTTATGTAAGGGGTTTTAATAAGTGCATTAATTCTATTTAATTACCAGTTAATTAATTGTATTTAATATACATAATGATTTATTTATTGTATTTAATGTTATTATTAATTGTATGTTAGAATTAAATATTTGGGAAATTTCTATAAGTACTATTGGTTGTTGTACTTATAGCTTTAGAAGTTGTATTGCTTAATTTTAAGTATTTCTATTAATAATAGGCCTTCCTCCATTATAAGATACAGTAAAACCTCTATAAATTAATAGTGTTGGGATCGGTATATTTTATTAATTTAGCGAGATATTATTATATCGATAAATTAATAATTTATTAATTTACATAGGTTTTACATATAACCTTTAAATTTTCAAATGTAATATACAATATATACTCGTTAAAGAAGAAAAATAAATTTGAAAAAAGTTACATTTAAAATTTTATAAATTCATATTCACACTTTATGAAAACAAAATTAACATTTTTTGTTGCAATACGAGAAGACAACACACCAACACTTTAGTGCAATAAGGAGATTTTGAGATAAACTCAAGAGAGATTTGAAGTTCAACAAAAAATAACAAGTGATAATGAATTCATTTTTTACTAAACAATATTAGGTTTTTGAAGTGTATCTCTCACACACACACATATATAAATATATATGACATTTGTAGTAATTATTAATTTATAGTTTCGTTGGGACTAATATATATGCACTGGGGTTTCAAAAAAATTATTATCTTATTATTTTATCGATTGGGGTTCAAATGCACTGGTCCCAAGTTTGGACCGGATAAATTATTAATTTTATCGAGGTTATTAATTTATCGAGTATTAATTTATAGAGGTTTTGTAGTTAGATATGGGTCAAAAGCATTGGGCTTTCATCCGAATTTGTGGGCTCTTTAACTTGGGCTATATTCAGTTTGAAATATGAATTTGGATGATCCGCTTGACCATCTAATGCCAACCAGGAATTTTAACTTTTATTTGTGGTTGGAGTTTTTTTTTTTTTTTTTTTTTTTTTTTTTTTTTTTTTTTTTTTTTTTTTTTTTTTTTTTTTTTTTTTTTTTTTTTTTTTTTTT
>LBNU01028213.1:26888-53516 GCA_014162995.1 Artemisia annua | reverse complement strand
TTTTTTTTTTTTTTTTTTTTTTGTAAGCGCGGCACTACACTTGAAATCGACCCTCGAGTTAAACCATCTAAACGGACAGGGCCCGGGACACGAACCACTCGGAGAGACCAGCGAATGGAAACCCCTAGAACTCACGGCTTTGCACTAAGAGGAAAATCTAGATTTTTTTTGTCACTTGTGAGACTCGAACACGGGTAAACCCCTTCCCAAGCTCCATAAAGAATTCAGATGATCAACTGAGCTAAGTCAGTTGGTTAGTTGGTTGGTTGTAAATTGGAATTATCTTTCACCCAAAAACTTTATAACTTTTACAATGTAGCTATTGTTTTAAGAAACTAACATAATGTTTACATATCTATGGGCCAATAGAACATTGTTATAGTTTTACCCCCTTAAGGTCGATTAACATTTTGTAATCATGGTCAGACAACTATTTCGTACTTAAATCTATGAAATGTTATTTCGACACATTAAGTCGCAACTACAACAACTATATTAGTTTTCCCAACAAATTACGAAGGAAAAATATCTGGCATAACACTTTTCATTCAATATATAATTAACGTCTCCACGTGCACATCACTAATATAAAGTCTTTAAAACTTGGCAGGTATATTCATATTACAAGTTGCAGTAAATTCAAATTACGGATGATAAAAGGACTTAGAATATCAACAGGACTTTGTATACAATAGATGAGTTTTAACATATCTTAGTACAACTTTTTCTTGCAGATTACAGGTTTAAGATGCTGCCTAATGTAATACAGTAGTTTTGCCATGTTGCTTGAACAAGAAAATGGCTTCTATTGAAAGCTATTACGAATACCATTTTTGAACGCATCTTTTGTGGTCAGCCATTAGATAATATCAAGTTGGGGGAAAAAAAACAAACAAACAAAACAATTTTGTGTCGCACATTCATAAAATTTCTGGATCTGTATGTGGCATGTGCCACAGGTAGCATTCTTAAAAGTAGTAAATTTTGATATTGAGGCTGAAAATGGCTGTCGTCTGATTCATTTGGTGGTAGAGGATTGCTAAGAGCCGTTATCAGACTTTTGGTTATCTTTTCTAGTTGGGATATTACAAGGATTTAGATCAACTTTCTAGTCTAAAGTGACTATTGTGGGGTTGTAATAACCTAGCAATGAGTGGGATTTGCATTAAGTTTGCACCTTGGACCAATCTCATTAGCAGTCGCACTCGGTTAATCGGTTATCTACTAGCTTCATTCTTTTACGATATGAGATGTTCATTTGGAAGTATTGTTGAATCTGATCTGGTGGGTGTACAAACCCAATCCCACATCGGTAGAACTATAATCTCAAAGTTAACATATAAGCTTGGTGGGCTACTCCTTATATCACCAATTGGTTTTAGAATGGAACCTCAGTTGGGCTTATATGTTGGACTCTTGGTGAGATGTTGGCGTAGGAATCTCTACAAGTGGTATCAGAGACAGGTTGGCCCAATGATGATGGTGGATGGTGTTCCTCGATTAAACCCCGGTTCGACGGTATTAGTGGATTCCGGTAAAACCTTTTACCGAAAGGAAGCCGGTAAAAGGCGGTGTGTTCGCGTGGTAAAGGTCGGCGGTATGGAAAAGGTGGGATGTGGCTATAGTCGAAGGGGAGGCATGGTGGTTTGGGTTTGAGGGGAGGATTGTTGGGTGTAAACCCCAATCCCACATCGGTAGAACTATAATCTCAAAGTTAACATATAAGCTTGGTGGGCTACTCCTTATATCACCAATTGGTTTTAGAATGGAACCTCAGTTAGGCTTATATGTTGGGCCGTAGGAATCTCTACATGATCATTATCAAAGGGTTGGTCTTTGAAGTTTAGTTGCTCGCAAAATCATAGTAAGTGCAACGATTTAGCCAAATCGTTAACCGTTTAAGATTTATAGTTTTATCTTTTCTTCTTCAAATGGTCTAAAACTCTAAATTTCAATAATAAATTGAGATAAGGGTCACCAACAAAGAGCTTATAGAAAACTTAATAATGAAAAATCATTTCTAGGCAATGAGCACCCACAAGTGAGCATCACTTCATGAAACATGATTGTTAATTGAAAACTGAAAAGACACGACTTGAAAACCATCCATTGCATTTTTTAACCCACTGAAGTACTGACCTCTAACATGAAGTTTTCTCTTAAAAAATATCTCATTTCTACACTTCCAAATACATCGTTTCGGAGTGATACTTAGTTAGTTAGTTGTTTATATTTTTATGAGTCTTGAGTCTTGACTACGAGGCTTAAAGATATGTCTAAATTCATCCTTAAACCGTATGACATTATTATGATAGTTGCAGCTAGGAGAACCGCTTTTTCACAAACTTTAAGTATTATCCCACACATGTTTAGACATAAATTTAATCATATAATTTAGACCATCCAATATTTTTCTATTTTTATTTTTTTTTGAAAGGTAAACTTCATTAGAAAAAGCCCGCCAACCCACAAAACGGGGCAGCACAAACACCAACAAGACCAATTACATAATTACAAATTTACACCAACGATCCCAATCCAAAGATGGAACCTTTGCTCTATTTTTTGCCCAAAGAAAACCCAACACTTTAAAACCCAACCTTTGCTCTATTTTTCTATTTTTATTACTCAAGCATTTACGATCTAGTCATTCCTTCGAAACTAAGTTGAGTCTCCATATCCCACATTGTGTTACTTTTGTTTAAAAGAAATCTCTTTTATTAATCATTGTATCTTTTTTTTTTCATACCATAACCTGATACTAGTAAAAAGATACGGAGTAGTAGGAGACACAAGCAACCCGTGTTGCTTTTATTCGTACCAGCCCCCAAAACAACTTTGCGCTAATCAAGGAGCAATGTTTCTCCTTACCCAGCCTCACAGACCCCTATGTGCTACAGTATATTCTACCCTATTTTTAATCATAAACGAGGTCATAAGGACCCGCCGCGTTGCGGCAGCTTTCTTGTGTTCGATTTATGGTTGTAATATGCTTCATTTCGAAGAAACAACTACAGTTAGTCTACAAACAGTGGCTTTTTCAGTAGGTAAAATGATAAAGCAAGATCAGATGGCTTTGTTTGCGGGTTGCATTTTTTCTTTTCGGTTATTTTTTACTGACGCATATATGCTGGCTAGATTCCTTACATAATTTGAATAGATAGTCTCGTGTATGAACCATCGTATTTTGCAGCCTAAGAATGTATTTTAGTATTTGGTTTTCTCTCTTTAATTGTCTTGTAATATTTTTAAGTTGTAACTTAGTATGTGTAAAAGTCAGTTTAACATTTCAAATTTTGAAATAATGCAGCTGATCTATCTTATCAAACAGTAATTGTATGTAATTTTGGGAAAAATATTTTGTACTTATTGTTCAAGTAACCTACATGTCGTATTCTATAAGATCCGTGATCTGCACGTATACATTCAGTGCACTTGAACATTAAACCCAAGCAACGCAAGGTAAATTCTCGTTACACAGTGAAAAGCATATTCTGGAAATTGTTAAGCGCTAGAGCAACTTGACAAAAAAAAATTCAAATTTAACATACCAAAAGGATTATACTGGAAAGAGTAATCGACTGCTATACCTGAACATATATATTATGTGGTGAATAACCTGAAGTGATCGTGAAGCATATGGTATCAGTCCGTGAAGCCTGCTGCCCTCACTGCAAGCAATTAACATTTATCCAGTTTGTTTACAGAGGTTCGTGTATAGTAAAAAGAAACCTTTATTTTAAAGCACGTCAAAAAAAAGTAAAGGAACTTACGAAGCTCGTGTTAGTATCCACACGTCATGTGAACAAATTGCAGATCACTAGGCCGTGGCTGCAGTAAATCTCCCACCAGTCACCGAATTAAATAGTCGCCATGGCTGCAAATGTAATAAATTGCCTTGCTGAGATGCGTACCATGTTAGGTTTATCAAGGCCACCGAAAGTCAGAGCGATCTGCAAAAATCGAATACACAATCAAAGTTGCTGATGTATTTCAGGAATATTATATACTTCAGCAAACAAAAAATATAGTTTTCATAGTCATATTTGTAACATAATAAATGAGAGAAATAGAAAGTAAAAATGAATTGTCACAATTCATAATTTCAGGTCATTTTTTTTACAAGTCTAAACAATTTACTATTCACAAATTTCAATTCTTCAATTTTACCATTCATCATTTACAATTCATTATTTCACGTAAACTAGGTTTACGAATATTCATTTGACGAAACCGGGTAGGTTAAGTCACAGTTTTCATGAGATTTCAACCATAGTGCATTTCATAGACTAAGGCTAGTCTACATTTCATCATAACATCATTTGCATTCTATTCCACTCGTAGGATTTATAATTTCAAGTTACGTATATTTATTTTCTTTAAATAAATATAAACATATGATTATAGTTTTTAATCAATGTACCAAACCTATTCCACTAAGAGCACTAATATTTTTATATATTAGTCACAATTCCATTAAGTTTATTAAACTATATTTATTTTATATTTTGGAGGTTACCAAATATTAAACATTTACTTGTACATTTATACAACAAGAATTGTACCAACAAAGCAATATCTATCAAAATACCCAATGTTTACAAAAATTATATTTTTATAATTTTTACAACTTTATTATATCCCGGTTAGTCACGTTATATTTTGTTTTTAATTAACCCGGTACCCGATAACGCTAAAACTACAAAACTATACACTAAACGGTACCCCGTAAAACAAATAATGTATAAAATATACACATAAACTCCCACCTCTTTGATGTGGCTGATTTTTAGAGTGTCTAAGACACTTGTTATCACCACAATTAACATATAAATGATTCTAAATTCACCAAATAACACATACATGCAAAGATATTTCATTTTAGAGAGAAGAAAAGTATTTTCTCTCCATTTTTCCTTGAGGTGATCAGCCAACATCATCAAGAACAAGAGCAAGACCATCAAATTTTTCAAGAACAAGTGTTTTTACAAACATTAGTAGTAATCTATTACAAGGTTTTGAAATATAAACCTATAGATTGTTTAGGTTTTCTTCTTAAAAAGTTCCAAATCATCCAAGTAAGTTCATCACTTTATTTTCACAAGTTCTACCAAAATTTCTTACAAGGTTTATGTACTTTTATTGTTTGTGTACAAGCATGAAAAGTCTATACCACAAAACCTAAGTTTCTATCATTTTTATGTGTAAAATGGATTTCTTATGAACCCTTGGAGAAATGGTTGAAGAGATGATGTTAGGGAACCCATGACACCCTAAGAAGGTGTATGGTAGATTAAGGGATGAATTGATGTTGTTAGTAGTGGATTTGGACAAGTACTTACTAGGAAAAATCATTTTTGGAACCATATATAAACCTACTGTCCTTATTTTCAAAATTGGGTAAACTCAGTGAGTTTTGGTTAATTTTGGACCCAAGAAATAGAAAATACATTCTTAGACGAAACTATGGCCTTTTGAATCGCTAAAAACGGACTTATAACGAGGGAGATATGCCAAAAACAAAATTATACTAACTTTATATAAATTCCGGAAAAATTAGTGCTGATGTACGAATTTATTTGACCAAAATTGAGCCTTAGACCTTTTCAAAACTTGCCAAACTATTGAAAATATGTTAGTATACCTTTTTACCTTTTTGGGGATATAAAGAACTTGAGAAACGGCCTTATAACGAATAAGTTACGATTTTTCAAAGAATATTAATTCACAAAAATTCTACCAGCACTATTACTCAAAAATTTTCTAAGTAAACCCAGAAACACCCATGTTGAGAGCTATTTTCCCGTCAATTGACTCAGTTCTGGAGTTTTGACTCCAAGGAACAAAAGTTAGAGCACCTGGCCTAGTTTTCAAATCAAAAAGCCGTTTGTCATTTGGACTTAAAATGAGTAATCTACAGCTATCCAAACATTCATAAAAACTGCCCAGAAATGGCAGTTTTAGCCTAAAACACCATACTTTTCGACCATTTATCATAAAATCTAGACACTTTGAGCAAAACTTCAGTCCTGAACATATTTAGGCTTGTTGCTAAGCTTTCCAGAAATACAAATTTTATTTCCTAACTCTCAATATTCACTGATTTACAACTAGTTTTCCGAAGCCATTTTTAACCGTATTTCAAAATTACTAAGTGTTATACTTTACGTCTAAAATCTATATTTCACTATTATTCACTATATAACTATTGTATAACATTATTAGACTATATGAACATGTATTGTACATTATGACCTTATACGAAGATGTAGATTATATTTTCGACAACAATACATATTTTGAATACAAAACGAGTGGTATAGATTATAAGTGCAAGTGCATACATGAACCCATTTCATAATCTAAAGTAGATTACATGCATTCATTTTAGGTTGCGGCTAGGAGTTGCACCTCATTACTTCAGTTCATACATTCCATATTATGCCATTACTTGAGGTGAGTTTTCATAGCCCCGTTTACATTTTTATTGTTTTCAAATCCCACGGGGGAGAATACATTGCACCATTTTTCATACGAGCCTAAGTATCAAATCCATATACATTACTTAAGTTACCACATTGCCATGTTTTAAGTCCCCTATTATCATGAACCGTTAATTGTATTTAAGCGAGAGTGAGTGGATAGATCTATTGAGGGTGACGCCTCCATCCGTGTTGGGGTTACCAACAGTCAAACGGATGCATTTCATTTGATCATTGTTAGAGTGTCTGGCAAAACACTCTGGAGGGGCATTACCTACAGTCTAGCTTCGGGGTCATGAGCTTAAGAGATAATGTACAATTTTATCAATTATGTGACAGTTCGTCATTCACTTATACTTATGGTTATCGTACAACATTCATTTTCATAAACCTATGATTTCTCACCAACATTATTGTTGACCGTTTTAGCAATGTATTTTCAGGTTACTAAGATAACAACATGTGACTTGCATATGGACCATCATGGAGTCGAGGAGTCGACGCGTCTCACTGTTTACTTCAATGCACTTATGAACCGTTTGATCTTGTCGTTTTTATTTTCAATAAATGTGTAAAATCACTTGGGACCTATGTTGTAAAATTTTATGTTTTTAATAAAATGATCAAACGTTGTATTTACAAAACGACACTTTAGGTCATTCAATGTAACCTTGTATGAGATGCCATGATCGTTACACCCGGGAATTCAATTCCGCTGCCATTTAACAGGTAAATTCAGGGTGTGACATGAATGTTCTCTGGTCAACCCAACCCGCCTTGTTTCGACCAACATATACAATAATCTGTTTTGACCCCTTACCCTATCAAATGACTGAAAAACAGAGTATAGAAATGACCTGGAACACGGCTATGACGAAAATGTTGATGCTTGAGCTGGTATTTATCCAGGATAGCAACAAAAACATAGCAACCCAAATACCCTAAAAGGTTATGTATTTCTAAATGGTATCAATCCAAGGGATTAAGATTATTAGCTTATTTGCCCCAAAGGCGTAGTTTTCTTTTTAAATATCATAAACTTTAGGCATCTAAACTTTACTTGCCAAACACCCCTTTACTTGTGAAACACCCCCATGTAACTATTTTTATTATCTTACTCGTACACTATTCAGATTTAAAAGGTGAAATGTAAAGTGTTCTTACACTGTCGGTTGTGACTTTGACATATTGACCTGCTTGGATCTCACTAATGTTGCTCGGGAACCATATACCGCTGAACAACAGCGTTGCGCCACAGTACCAGTCCCTCATATCCTTCAAAACACCAAAGAAACCAAAATTAATTAATCCCCATGAAACCCAAAATTAAAATACAAAACTCAAACCAAAATTAGTAGGGTTTATAAACAACTAAAGTAATCTTCTGGAAGATTTGGATCACCTCTACTGGTCATTTGATTGGTGCGCCTGCAAATCCATATAGCAAAAACAATAAGTTACATGAAGATAGTAGGCAAAGATTTAACAAATACGTTGATTTATTTATTTATTTATTTATTTATTTTTTTGACTCGGGACTACATTTTGACAAAGCGATTATGACTCCAGTTAATAAATAGTAGGAGACTTACCGAGAATGTTTTGGGTTGAGATAGCGCTAATGATGATATCAGTACACATTGACGTAACCCTGAGTTCAACACTTGAAGAACCATCCTCAATAGCTTCCTTCATAAGAACCTTGTTCAGCAAAGAAGACAGCCTTGAAACCGAACACTTCCAACTCTCATAGGCATATCGTCAAACATATTTTAGGCACAATTGCATCTACTCTTTCCACACCATTAACCACAAAGACGACCCCAATTCCTAATTCACCTAAAACAACTTCATTGGACTAAATGCTATCTTTTAAGCAAATGTCTTTTATCAATTTCACAAACTTTCACATTTTTTTCCATCGTCAACCACATAATCAAAACTCACAATTTACTCTTGTCAAAGCACAATAAGCACTTAAACATATTTTTATGACAGCTTAACAGCTTATCTGATCAAATAAGCAGTTTTTTTAATCCAAAGATCAAACCACCTATGTGTTATAGCATCCCAATAAAAACCTTAATCCCTACTTTTCCTTGTAATATAACCAACATGATCACAAAATACACCATAATAACACAACTAATTTCAGAAACCAAAACATAACAACTGGACATTTATGTTTATATCTAACGAAATATCTTCTCAAAATACATATAAATAAAAATAACCTTCCATATTTTGGCTCTATTTTTGGGAAGACCCTTTAAGATAAGTTTTCCAACTTCAACCGGTTCATACCTATTAAATCAAATCAAATGAAAACCGAGATAATTATTATCAAGGTTTTAATTGAAAACTGAAAATGGGTAATCAATTTGTTAACTTTAAGGTAAACCCATATCCCAAAATCACTCATGTCACAATATGTCAATCTTTAACAAAAGCCCACATCATAAAATATTTAAAACCACCAAATAAACTGATCTTGAAGGAGGTTCTGGAATGCGAACAACTACATATACTTAACCCAGTCCACAAATATACGCAAAAAACAAAATTGGTTCGACATAATTAGCTGAAAAAAAACATGTAGCATAGAAAGAAAGCGTAAGACAACAACAACCAATGAAGAAAAAACCCACCTCACGAGCCAGAAGCTTAATACAAAAGACGATCAAAAAAACCTTGGAAAACGTAAAGTGCAAGCGATGGTTCTTATCAAATATATTTATCTAATATATCCAGGACAAACAAATAAGACAAAGATGGAAAAGAAACATGGGCTCACATAAGCCCAAGCATAAGGCCCAAAAATAACTGTTTTTTAATATGCCTCAACCAAATTAATAGATATAGAGAATTATCTATGTTACACACGTACTTTTGTAAGAGTAATAACGAAAACGATAAATGAGACTAACTAAAAGGTTCTAAAAGGTGATTTAATGCATAAATTACTTGTATAATTATGTAATAAATACTTGTAACGTTGAAGAGTTGTAGTTTCTAAAAGCATCCACAATGGGTAAAACAATCAAAAGCTTTTTACTGTTCTATCAAGTCTTGTAGGAGTTTTTTTGCATGCTTTTTGGCTTCCCACACCATTTTTTTTTAGTATTGAAACACCACTGCAGAAACAACAGTGCACCATTTTAACTTTTACTGAAACACCACTTCAGAAACAACACTGCACCATCTTAACGTTTACTAAATCGGGGTTAATGTGACTTTTACATTTTATATTTTCTTATTTACAATCTCTCCTTTCTTCATCATTTAATCAGTTTATTTCATTTTCATAATGTTTTTGATTATCTTCTTACACTCCCCACTCACCACTAACACAAACCACAAGATTATTAAATAATACACCATCACGATGCCGAGGCCTTGGTAAAGAACTCACGAACCTCATAGTACTTATCCAAAACCAATGTTGCAAAAATCGTGAATCGGTACTGAGGCGGTCCATGGCCGATTAGTAATTTTTAACCGATTAATCGGCCGATTTTCTTGACTCGGCCGATTAATCAGCCGATTACCTTGTAAATCTCTCCAAGGTCCATGGCCGATTAGATCGAGTTTGACCAAAGGTTGTGCTTTGACCGGAGTAGAGGCTGTGGTGGTTTGTCCTGAGGTGGCGGCGACGGTGGTTTGTATGTAGCTGACGGCGGATGTGGTGGTATGACCACCACAGGTGGCGATGGTTTGACCGAACAGGAAGGGTGGCGGTGTTAATATTGATGGCTTAAAGTTTGTGTTGGTTTTAAACTCTCAAAAGGTGCGGCAGCTGTAAGGATGGTGGCCGGATGTATAAGTATTGTGGTGATAGAATTTTGGAAGAAATAAAAAAGAAAAGTGAGAGAATGTGTGTGTGTGTGTGTGAAAGAAAAAAGACAATACAACACTCCGTATTATTTTTGTATTGCGAGAAGAAAACGTAACTGTCAATTTATGTTTTCAAGAAAATTTTAAATAATACAGTAAAAGAATGAAACCTAACTTGGTGGTGTACAAAGCATATCACTCTTTCTGCATTGTACTACTATAAGGTTTTTGAATAGTTTTTTAAGAATTTTTATAGAAGATTTGACAAACTCCAACCTATTGCAAAAACTACACGTCATTAAATGATATATGCATTTAATGCATTAAATGCTTCAAGTCATTGAATATTTAAGCATTGTGGATGCTCTAAATCTACATGCGTTTAGTTTCTACTACTCGAAGAATGCAGTATTTCAAAAGAAATTTGGTATACAATCAGTCAATTATCATTCATGCCAGATTTTCTAAGGTCATATACTCATATATATTCTCAACCTTTCATGTCTAATTGTATGCCAAAGCTACCACAAAAACTATTTATGCACTTTGATCTGTTGATATGTGAGTTGCTCACTAACTGAAAGGTTGTGGTTTCAAGTCTTATTAAAGACGCTTGTGAGATAATAGTATAGTGTGTGGAAAAAATTGACGTTAAAAATTAAATAAATAAAAATTGTATGAATGATACCTATTATTTGACCATAGCAAAAGGACGGATTTTGGCAATTTACTCTAATGTTAAAAATCAACACAGAGTTAAAATACTAGACAAAATAAATACTAGACAAAATAAAAAATGAACCGAAGATGGAGACTGGTGAAGAGCCGTAACGTTTGAAATAATAGTGGCTAGTGAGTACTTCAATTTGGCCTGTTTGGTTTATGCTATTAAACCATAACTAATTTTTTATGTAGTTGGCCGTAAATAAAGTACGAAAGACAAAATAAAAAATGGACCGAAGATGGAGACTGGTGAAGAGATGTGGCAGCAAAAGAGAAGAAAAAATGGTAGTGTAATCAGAGCAGAGGGATCTGGTCTCAGTGCTTCCACATGTGGAATCAGTCTTTTTTATACATGAAAAAGGGTATGAATGCTTCTTGAGTCTTCTTTCTTGTAAACTTTATTAAATATACTTTTTATAAAGATAAGAAATACTGTAGCATATAAAAGAAGGGAGGATTTATATGCTGGAACTAATTTGCTAGTTATTCAAGTTGGAAAAAAGAAAACCTAAAACTGTGTGCAAGGGTAAGGATGTTTGGGAGACTTGGTTGATGGAACGATCGGGTTGTTGAAGTTGGTTGTGTGTGACTATAGAGTATTGTAGGGTATATATGTGTATAAAGTGGTGTATGTAGTTGGTTAAGTTCGTTGTCTTATTACGTATTACTAGTAATATTAGCGGTGGAGTGAAAAAATGATTTTGCACTAATTTGACGATGATGATAGCATTCACCACTACACCTAGTCTAATCCCAACACAAACTAGTCGGAGTTACTATTTTGCATTTTTACTCTTTGTTTAGCCGTTTAGTTACATACTATTCATATATAGGTCATGTAGTATCTAATCTAGTCAATGTGGGGATCGAAAGTAAGTAATACTAGTTACGATGATTAATTTGTAACTAGTACTTATTCCAATATTGTAACTAACTCTTGTAGTATCTAATCCAGTCAATGTGAAGCTATTTTGCTTGAAGGTATTTTTTAGTCTAGTCGTTTGAAGCTACTTATTCTAATATTGTAACTAACAAGTGTGAAAATGTTCAGCATTGCAGCGATATATTGTATTATTGTTTGATAAAAACTTTTATAATATAATCACTTAACATTATTAATTACTTATGGCTATCTAACTTGTTGTATGCGTTGTCGTATAACTAAGTTATATAGTGCAATTCATATTTTTGTGTTTACCAACCAAACGTAGTTATAAAAACTATTAAAGTTCATTGAAATAGTTTACACTCTAAAAATAAAACATATATATAAACTCCTCTAAACTAATATTTGTAATCATTTTGAGTTATTACTTAAAAATAAGAAGTTGATTTTAAAATTTAATTTAAATTTTTATTAAGTGTTAGTTGAAAGCATTGCAATGTTTGCCACATTTTATTTGAAATTAAAAGATCTTTTTATATAACAAAATTTCTAAATTTTGACCTATTACCAAAAATGAGAAGTTGAATCTAGAAGTCTAACATTATTTTTTATAAAAGCATAAGCAAGGAAAAAAAAATTGCAATATCGGGCTCATTTCATTCGCAATTTAAATACCATTAGCAGGGTCCCCGCGCGTTGCAGCTGCAGGTACCCTGAAATAAACTTTTTCGGTTAACCACGTATTTTAGTTTATTATATTCTTTTTTACAATAAATTTACGGATATCAAAATTTTCGTTTAGCTCGTGTCCGTTCGGGCTCGAGCCCGTTGGCTCGTGTTCGTTCAGGCTCGAGCCCGTTTGGCCCGTGCCCGTTCGGGCTCGAGCCCATTTGGCCCGTTGTTCGTTCGGGCTTGAATATTTGTATAATGTGCTTTATTATTTGTATTAGTGACATTTAATGCGCGAATTATGTTTAAGTTGGTTGTACAATATGCTTGATAATTTGTATTTCTTATGTAGGGGGTGTTTCAACAAGTGCATTAATTGTATTTATTGTCCAGTTAATTAATTGTATATAATGTACATAATGTTTTATTTATTGTATTTAATGTTAGTATTAATTGTATGTTAGAATTAAATTATGAGGAGAATTTCTATAAGTAGTATGATATTAAATGTCTAATTCTGTTGAATCACTTGTACTTTTAGCATTGAAATGTGTAAAGCTTAATTTTAAGTATTCTAATAATAGTATGACTTTGTGCATTATAAGATAGTTAGATTTATTAGTATATTTTTATAGAGTCACACGGTTTAGCGGTCGACACAATTAAATTTGAATTTTTTTTTAATTAAAAATCATATCAACTCAGAGTTTTATTACGTGTTAAAAAAAATAAAAATAAAAAAATTAACTAAAAATCATATCAACTCAGAGTTTATTACGTGTTAAAAAAAAAAAAAAAAAAAAAGTGTTTTATTACTAAAAATTATTTTTCTCTTTCATAAAGGTACCTAAAGTATACAGATGGGTCGATGTCGAATATTTTGAATGAATACCTATAACGAGAAGGTTCTTTTATATCCAACCTATTGGACATGTTAGATGGTCAGCTGCACATGATGAGACGAATAGTCATAGGACCACTCGTCAAATTTCTGTAATACTTACCTAAATTTAGGAGATACTCTATATGCTAGAATGAGTCTTTTCCTAACCAATGCATTCGCTATATGTGGTTGCGCATTTACACTCATTATCGTGTAACCAAATGACCCGAATAAACACATGGGGGCTTGTCGTGTTATTTTATTCGTCTAACTTGAACCGGACAAATGAATGAACACGAACACATAAACATTGGAAATTCTAGTTCGCTTTTGTTCAACAAGAATTTAACTTATTAACATTCGTTTATATTTATATACTCCGTATTTAATAAGCTAAACGAACACAAACAAAAGTTAATAATTAAACGTAACATATTTTGTCCAGCAATGCAGATTTTCATATATATTAAACATCGTTATCCCGAATGATAGTCAAAATAACATCGCTAAGATTACAACTTGTTCATGTTCGTTTACATCCCAGTTTGCTTGTCTTTGTTTTGTATTTATGTTTGGTACGTCTATTACATCACAGTCTGCTTGTTTTCGTTTTGTATTTACGTTTGGTACGCTTAATGGTAGACTTTGGTTTGCTGCTTAGACCATGCTGATAACACTGTCTATTGTTGCACTACGTTGGTATTCACTTCGCATTGGCACCTAGGAGAATTTGCAACAGCTAACATTCTTCACATACGTTTGGTCTTACAATGGTTTATGGTACTCAAAATCTTATTTTGCACTACTTATGCTAAAAGTCTCGACTTGTTATGTGTTGCATCAGCTTTTTTATTTGATGGCGACGTCAACTTCATGTTTTGCATGTGCATCATACTAGAACTCCGTCCACACTCTTGGACACTGTTTCTCATTGGTTAACGACAATAATTTTATATTTTTTATGCTTCAGTAGAAGCTAAAGAAACAACAAAGACAGATCACATTTGGGCAGATCAATAAGTATATAGTTGTGTACTGCTGATTTGGCCAAATACTTCTAGTCCTATGATGTAAGAATGCGAAAAATATTAAAAAAAATTATCGTGCAGTGCGTATTTCCATAAAGATTGCAAATCAAAGCAAACCTTTGTTTATGGGAAGTGATTTGCATACTTCTAGAATGATTGGCACACTCAAATTTAAAGTGTTTTGACATTTATATCCTCACATCATTTTTACTTATTTTCATACTATAAAGGTATAAATGTCAAAACACTCTAAATTTGAGTGTGCAATTAATTCTAAAAGTATGTAAATCACCTCCCTTTATCTATGTATAGTAATCAAAAGCCATCTAACGAGCGGTATTTCATATCAATGCTTTAAAATCAAATGATTATACTAAAGTTCTGTTCATGACATATGAGATGAACTTGTGGTTTAAATTTTAAGAAATATTTAATTGTTTTTAAAGAGATTCATACTGGAGCTTGTCGACTACATTAAAACATTCTCTCAAAGCATGAGATAACTCGTTTGATCTAGGTTCACAAGCAATCTTAAAATTATTAACATGATGAATGGATTCTATATCTAAATCACGTTTAACAACATCTCACCGAGTAGAGATCATGACATCGCGTATCTAGATGCTAAAAATAATTTGAACCTGCATCTTTTCCGTTTTAATATTATCGTTTATCACTCGTTTTGTGCTCTAAAGTTGCATACTTCAAATTTAAAAAAAAAAAAAATATATAACTTCTATTAGAGTTAGATATGAAGCTTATATTATAAATAGAAAGTAAAATATATTTAATAAATATATTTGACGAATTAAATGAGGCTCTAGCTTCCTATTATAGATTTTTTAAATAAAAATACATTAAATTAATCACTATATTTCCTCAAATTTTGATATACAACAATATACATAATTTATACTTAAAAGCATTTTTGATTATCTTGGTTTATATAAGCTTAATGTTGGTGCAATAATAACCAAAGCCCTAATATTATTTTGTTAATACAAATATCGTCTAAAAACGTTATTTATATTTTACGATCTTTGCTAAGTTTTGTTAATGACAAAGTATGTACTTTAGCTTATAGTAAAACATCATTTTAGTTTCTTAAGTCTTGTGTAACTACATTTACATGTTAAACATAACCTTGTTATATTTCTTAATAAAGAAATTATAACATCACATCAATGTGCATTTATGGAAAGCTTGTGTGTTTGACTATCTATAAAGCTCTTACACATTTTGGAAGCATTCCATGTTGATGTGATCTCTTAAAAGTTTGTGTGTTTGACTAGAAATAACTTGATGTGATTTCTTGTAAGTTTGACTGTCAGATCTGGCGGAACCCTGGGGGTATATGGGCGGAACCCATTCTAAGGTTCCGCCGTATCCGCCGGTGGTCTGGTTTATTTGGGTATAAAAAAAACCAAACCACTTGCAAGAAATCATCTATCACTTTATGACATATATTTCATACATTCTCTCATCTAACTCAGTAGCAACTCACTTGTGTGATTGTCTTATGTAGCATAGAAGTTCACAAGTTCATCCAAGAAGTAACAAGTTTCAACTCAAGGTTGCAAGACTTGTTAGCTTAGCCTTGTGTAAACTTAGTGTAGTTTATACATCATTTGATTGTGTATATTCAAGAGTGATCGGTTAGTATTTTAGGCCTTAAAATACATAGTGTGACGGGAGTTGTTGTACCCTTGTAAAAGAACTATCGGGAGTGGTTGTACCCTTGTAAAAGAACTCGACATCTAGCTTAGTGTCGGAAATAGTGGATAGGCGACGTTAGGTTGGTTCTACCTTGAACTAGGACCCGGTATCTAGCTTTGTACCGGATAAAGTGTAAGCGACGATTGTAAAGGTTTCTCCACCGGTGAAAGGAGCTTGTTGACTAGTGCTTGAAACTCTCGAGTTGGAAACTCGGGGCGTGGATATAGGGCAAGGAAAAAGAGTCCTTGTATCCGAACCACGATAAACAATCGTGTTGTGGTTTGATCGTTTCTTTCTTTACACTTGCATATTACATATTGTCTTTGAGTTTATATCTTTGATTAAACGGAAAGTTTCAAAAGATAATTAGTTAGAATCGTTAATTACACGTAAAGATTTTCAAAGATTAACAAACGAAAAAGCGGTAAACTATTCAACCCCCTTCTAGTTTTCCACAATTGGCATCAGAAGCTACGTTACTCAAGATCTTTAAAATATATTGTATTTTAAAACTTGGATCGATCCATGGATTTTTAAAATCTCAAAGAAGGGCAACTTATTCAAAAGCCACCGCTATTTGAAAAAGAAAACTTCTTTGAATGGAAAAGTAAATTTAAAAGTTATGTGAGATCAATTGATCAAGATCTTTGGCACATTATTTCTATTGGTGATTTCAAACCAACAAAAACAAGTTTTGAAAATCAAGATGATCATCTAAATTTGATAAAAACACTAAAGCTAAGATAATAATTTATAAAGCTTTACCGAGAATTGAATATGAAAGAGTATACTTTTATCAAACGGCTAATGATATTTGGAAAAATATAATCAACTTTCATCAAGAAATATGCCAAGTCAAAGATGATCAATTCGACCTCACACATGAGTTAGAAGTCTTAGAAAAACTAATAGATAGACACTTAGTTGAAGTAAATACATGTGCTACTAGTGTAAATGTTTTAAATGAATGTGTAAGTGAAGATGATTACTTATGTCGAGCTTAAAGAGGCCTTGCTTACGATTCATGGAATCACACGGATGAAGATGAAGCCAACTATCCGGTTTGTAATTCTCAACTAGATAAAACATCAAGCAAGGTACAATTTGAAACCAAACACTTTTGCTTTGACACATTTATCCTAGAGTTTTCTAAACTAGAAAATGAGTCTAAACTTTTATGCGACATGGACCTAAAAACTATCTTTAACAATGAACATTCAAAATCTCTTGTGAACAATCTTGAAAAAGAGAGAATGTTAGAAGATAAAACGTCTAGACTTGAAAGTAATATTGAAATTGATCTAGGATGCAAAATATGTCTAGAATACAAACATGAAATTAAAAGGCAAAAGGAAAAAGGAACAATGTTGGCTAAGTTTGAAGAAATTTCAAAATCTCTTGAAAGATTGTTGAAAAGTCAAAAGTCATTTAGAGATAAAACCAGTTTAGGATTTAACTCAAATGCACCATCAACAAGTAAAGAGCAAGTAAAGTTTGTTGAGCCTAGAAGAGATATTTAGAAGTATCTCAATCTCTAATAGAAGCTTATGATCTAAGGATATCATATTTTATGTGTTTATATGTTTATCGAACCTCTTTGGATTCATGAGTAATTGAGTTTTCAAGCCTTCCTTCATGACAAGATTAAACGCTTAATGATTATATTCTTTATAATCTTTTCATGGAGCTTAAAAGGTACACATTTCTTCAACTTACCTTTTATTGTCTTTTCTTGTTATCATTAAGGTTTTTCGTTTGTAGTATTTGTCGTGCATACTCTATGTTGTTCTTTCTTTGGTTAGTTATAACATAGATTAGCTTCTCCTTGTTTATAGGATTTCTAAGTTACAATGAATAGGAGATATAAGGTGCTTCAGCTCTTTAAACTTTCGGGAATTGACACGAGAAACTCTTGAGTAAGTCTCACTTAATACTTGTCTACAAGTGAGCTAACTAAGAATCTCCGAAGTGATTAAACAACCAACACTTTTGTGATGCTTGCAAATCTAGTAAATCAACACATTTCACTAATATATGTAACACAACATCTTTTAACACTATATGTCCAATCGTGTCTTAATTCAACCACTCTTTTAATAAAATCTCATATAAGACACACAAAGGTAATTAAACCACATTAAGATACATTGGGATGATTGGGAGAAGATGATTTATAAACATTTACAATTTGCACATCAAATTCGACCCATAGTCTTATGATGTTGTATTTCTTGGACATTTACTAAACATGAAAATTTATAGTGTTTTTTTTTTTAAATAAAGAAACCTAAAGAGTCGAGGATTCGTTGAATCCAACATTCGACGAAAGACCACCTGCTTCTAAGATATCATTTTTGGTAGATGATGTCTTAGTCGAACGTCCAACGATTGTAAGACAAGTAAGTTAAGATAAATAGCAAGGAAGGTGAACTATTAAAAGGAGATAACATAGATGTCCAAGAATTCAAAAGTCATAGTGTCATAACATTAAGGAAAAAAGTTCAAAATGAAAATAACATCTCTCATCTTGTGTCAAGCACTAAATCAAGTAATATTGACAAGGTCATAAAACTTGAATTATGGATCATAGTTGTAATTAAAGAAAATCGATAAAAATAGTTTTTGGACATTAGAGTAATACAAAAATCGAAAATAAATCTTTCAAAATGGATAAAATGAATGTAGTGTCGATCTATGAAAGACTTTCTGAAAACTTAAGCAAGCTCCAAAAACAAGGAATAATCACTCAAAGACATTCCTAATTACTCACAAGTTCACAATGATTAAGTTTTATATGACTTATCAAGAATGAGATTAGTGAATCCGTAGGTAAAACTAAACGTACAGAAATGTTTGGAAGTTTACTTGTTCTCACAACAAATAGATCCAACATTATGTTTAGTGCTTGTCTATGTGATCGTATTAGAGAAGATCCTAAAACAATTCTTTCGGAAGAGATTGTTTGGATACATCAAAAGGTACTACACACCTAAGAGTATGGTATCCCAAAGGAACGGGAATAGAAACCATAGTGTATGCCAACTAGAATTATGTCGGTAATTAAGTTGATAGAAAAAGCACAAGTGGTACTTGCACTTTTATACTTATTTACCCAATGATTCTCTACGTAGCTTAAGGCTCTCAAACTAGTGTCGGAAGGAGAAGCACATCAACAAGCTCCGTTAGAACAAGCAAACTCAAGTCAACAATGGAATTCCTCTTTTCAATAGTATCATTGACTTCAGCGACAATCCGATCCTATGTGTTCTCAATTAACATATTGTGATCGATCATCATCGCCTTGGTAAAAAATGTTCATTGAGGAACATCTTAACCGAGAAAGTTTCATATCGTCGACTTTTTCACAAAACCTCTTGAATGAGAATCATTCATCCATCTTAGATTTAGTTTAGGACTCGTGAAACCTAAAAACATTAGTTTTGAACATTAGGATAACACCACAAAAGTCAAAACAAATCATTCAAAATTTTCACCTGCTGAACCAGCGGAACCTTGCGACATAACGGGCGGAACCCTTCCTTTGGTTCCGCCTGATCTGCCGTATCTGCAGTTTGTTTTTATCTTAATTCAAAACCAAACACCTCTTAACTCATTACTTCAACCTACAAACAGCTATCACTCACTCAAAAACACCTTACCACACAAAAAATGAGGGCTCTCACTCAAATTTCTTCCAATACAATCAACTTTGTAAGCATTCTTATCATAATTGCTTTTTCAATCAAAGTCTAACATTTTCATTTACACACATTAACTAGAATCTTAGGGTTTATGCATAAACTTGTTGATTCATGAAAAACCTTGGTTGTAAACTAATCATAATTTCCATTAGTTAGGAATTGAATCCTTTTGTTATTATCATGATTTACCAAACACACCAAATACATTGTCCTTCAAAAATTACTAGAACACCACCTTTCACCACATTGTTAAAACAAATGAAAAACATCATTGAAACATCACTTGCTTAATGTCTCTTGAATGCTAAAGGGGATACATAACTAATATGTATTTTCGGGTACATTCAAACGAAGCTACATTGCTTTAGGAGCGTTGGGGTTATCTTTCGTTTTATAACAAAACTTGCATTATAAAACGTTTTAAGCATCAAAATGAGTCAAGATAACCGCACCTCCACATTGTTTTCATATAGGCACACACTAGAACATCCACATTGTAAAAATCATTAACTTAAACTTAAATGTTAAATTTTGTGTTTTTTTTTCTAGGAATCAACATGCCTCCCACAACATTCTCCGATCACAAGGAAACTCTTAATTAATTACCCAAACACCATAGGACCAAAGGCCTTACTAAAGATCAAGTTGAAACTTTTAAGGGTCTAGAAAAACGCTATGTTCATGAAGGAAGAACCATTGATCCATCCTTCCCAAAAGGAACTTCCATTCGTCAAAACTTTGCCGCTATCAACTTTGATTGCCTCCTAGACATAGATGAGTCAATTTGTCCTAGGTTTATTTTGGAGTTCTATGCAACTATAAGCCTTTTCTTCGATGACGATGGTGAGATCTCATTAACATTCTCAACCAATCAACATCCACATTTCATATCCTTAAAAGATTTTGCCACTATTCTCGGTGTCCCTAATGTTGGTACATGTCTCTACACGGATAAGTGGCCTCTTTCAAGTCTTGATTCCATTGAGCGTTATCATCCATACGACACCCCTCTTGCGAATAAGGAAGAAATTCGTGAGCATCTCTTTGTTAGGACCTCAACCACTAGGAAGAATCGTTCGGGGAATGAGGTAAATAAGGACCCTTTTGGTATGGAACTCAATGAGCTTAAACCACAATTTAAGAAATGGGAAGAAATTCTTAGAGCCAACGTTATAAGTTCCATAGGAAATAGAGATCATGTCAACACATGTCTTAGCTACATGCTCTATAGCATTTCCACCGGTCAACCCTTTAACTTAGCCTATTACCTAGCCAAAAGAATGCCCGACATATCCTTGGTTGGAACAACCGCTCTTCCTTATGGAATGCTTCTCACCTGCCTCTTTAGAGCAATCTCGCCCATTCCTCCTAACAATAAGGGAATTTGCCTTGATTACACTCTCGTTCCTCACATATTCGTCCCTCTAAGTGATAAAAGAGTCTTCAAAGCTAAGGGCAAGCGTACTCGCTCTCCTTCACCTTCATCATCATCATCCGATATGAGCGATAACGATAATCTTCCTAACTCTAAGCTACCCCCTTTAGACTACCTTCAAGAACTTCCCGTCATTAGCAATGCATCCGAAGAGTTCAAGCAAACCAAAGGAATATTCAAGTGCTTTAGAAGGTACCTAGGAAAGCTCAAGAAGAAGATAGACCGGTTGTGAGATGTGTGTTTAAGAGTGTTTGGCATTATGTAGCTTTTAGAACCTTGTATGTGTTAAACTATGTGATTTGTTTTGCTTTTTACTTCCATGCTTTATTATTTTCGTCGGACTATGTTTTGTATGAGCTATTATGCATATTGACGATATTTAAGGTGATTGTCAAATTTTCATGCTTATGGAAAATTTCACTAAGTATAGTGAAATTCGCTAGCCCCCGGTCAAAGTCCTATGGTATGAATGTTTACCTGTCCATTTTTTGCATTTCCTAATCAGATATGTGATAAATTTTCATTTTTAGGAGTTTTCGGAAAATTTGAAAATTGTCTCGACGGTTAAAAACATGGACTATATGCTTTTTTGGGTCTGGCGGAACCGGCGGCCAGTGTAAAATTCTGGGTAACCCTGTTTTGGCCTGACGGAACCCTCAGAAGGGTTCCGCCCTTGATGTGTCAAGGTTCCGCCAGTCTCCTGCAGAAATTATTTTTCATTTTTCTAAATTTCAAAATTTGTAAAATGCCAAATCTTTATCTTTAGTGAGAAACATCTTCCATTACTTCCAATAAACATATTAGGACCACTCTCACTCACTAGAACAATTAGGAAGTCATTTCCCGCCAAAATTCAAATTCAAACATAACTAACCCAAGGAACCCTTAAAAAGGATCCTTCAAACCCTTAGAACATTTTCAACCAAATCACTTCCCATGATCACATAGCATTGAGTGCATAAGTTAGTCTTTTACTCCACCCAATTTCATTGGATTGACCTCCAATGATTTGACATGTTCTTGGAAATATTCTAAATCATTAGAAACCTCAATATTTGTATGGTAGAACATCAAATCCAAACACCCCTTCCGAAATCTCTTCCACTCTATAAATTTGACAATCTTGCAACACTTCAAATCACACCATCACCATCAAAATCCTTTCTCGTAAGCTTCTAAACCACACCTTTGAAATGACTAAATCCAACACCTCATCCGAATCATCAAGATCCATTAGAAAAATCGCTAGGATTAGTGTAAAACCTTGTTGCTTCAACAAAACCATCAAATCAAGCTCATCATCATCAAGTGATACATCACTTGACATTTCTTCACCTATCCAAGATATCCTTAACCTTACTACCTCAACACCATCCTCAATACCTTGCAATACCAATGTGATCACTATACAAGATTTGCTTAATCTTGCTACCCCAACACCCTCTCCAAAGCATTGCAACACCAACATAGCCACTATTCCGCCACCAACTAGACCTTCAAGTGACTCAACATCACCTTCTCAACAAACTCAACCATAAAAAACTCCATCACCTCAATCACCAACACTTACACCAATGGAACTTTTCCATACACCACCAACATCACCACTACCCTATTTGAAAACTTTAGAAGACCTATCACCTAAATCATCAAGCCCTTCATCATTGTCACTCTTTGACACCATTGCCCAAATGGAAACCCAACAACAACCAATGTTCAACCAAATGAGTCATTGGATGATGTACCTCATCAACCATCATTGATAGAGGGTTTGGCTTATCTCTATGCTAGACCCTCAATCTTTCCACAAGATCAAGGTCATACATACCCACAATCATTTGTGTTTCACCCCATTTACAAATTCATTCATGATCCTCTTGAAGGAGAACCAAGCTTCTGCCATTATAGCCAACAACAACAACCACCACAAGAGTCTTCCCTAAACTATGATTCAACGAGTATAGGAAATAAAAACACCTCTCAACCATCCACCCTTGATCCATCAAGCACAAGTAATCCACTACCAACAAATGAGATCCCTCTTCCACCAAACTTTCCCCGCCATGATTGCGAACATTGTGAAAGGACCGCTCACATTACCGAAAGATGTCGAACGGAAATCCGTGAGCTAACCTATGAAATGAGGTTTATCCTAAACCACATTTTGGACCGTCTAGAATCCTTGTCTCACCCACCTCAAGTTTAGAGTCTACAACAATGATAGGGTCTCATCCGTAGTAGCACCAAAAACACAACCCAACAAACCAAAACCATGAAACTCATGTCATCTTCCAACACTCATTCTCATCATCACCTACCTTAAAACATTCTTTAGGTGGATGTTTCTCATTAAGAATTGTGATGATTTTCTTTTTATTTTACTTTTATTTTTTTCTTTTAAAAGTAGGATGTTATCCTCCAAATTTCTTGTCTTTGACTTTCTAAAAGTCAAATTTTTCATGAAATGAATTTCATTCTACTATGTGGCATGCATTGTTTGTTGACCATGTAGGTATTGTGTTGGTACTATACCTTGTGATGGTAACATATATATCTTGTGCTAACTCTCTTTTGTAGGATCATAATCCATATATCCCTTCCTTGTTACTCCAATTTAGGGGAGTAATATTCAAGGGGGAGCATGAGAATTGCATTATTCCGCTTCTCAACTCTTCTTTGTGTTTAAACAAAAAGGGTGTTCATGACTTGTTCTACACTTGTCTTGTGCGGCAACTAACTTTTTTTCTTTATAGGTTCAAAATCCATGTCTCCTTACTTGGTACTCCATTTAGGGGGAGTATTGTCCAAGGGGGAGCACTTGCATCGTTATGTTCTCTTCTTTTTGTTTCGACAAAAAGGGGGAGAATTTATATTAAACTTAATCTTATCTCTAATTCTTGCATAACTCCTTCATATCACATCATTTTAGTAAAACAAGTTTAATACAAACTTTATAAGACTTAACACTAAAACTAGTGACTTACTTATAAATAAAGTTTATGTTTTGTCATCAACAAAAAGGGGGAGATTGTTAATACAAATATCGCCTAAAAACGTTATTTATATTTTACGATCTTTGCTAAGTTTTGTTAATGACAAAGTATGTACTTTAGCTTATAGTAAAACATCATTTTAGTTTCTTAAGTCTTGTATAACTACATTTACATGTTAAACATAACCTTGTTATATTTCTTAATAAAGAAAGTATAACATCACATCAATGTGCATTTATGGAAACAGTTAAATAAATAAACTCTTTAATTTGCATAAAAGAATTAATAATATTTTTTTTTGTTAAATATCATAGTGAAGATATTTTTAAAAATGATTTTTAACTAACTGTAATTTTAATTTGCATAAAAGAATTAATAATATTTTTTTTGTTAAGTATCATCTTTTTATTTTCAACTAACTGTAATTTTCTAAAGTTAAAATATTTATATATAATTTTTTAATATAAAACTACAAATTTTGACTGTGATATTAAACTATTAATAAACATTAGTATTCAATATTTCATAATTTAAAGATTTTTAAAAACATTAATTTTTAATGACTTAACAATTTCATAAGCATATATCTAATATTTTTAAATTCACTTTTGATTATATTTCTTTGATACTCATTAGCTTTTGACAATATCCTTGCTATTTACTATTGTTCTGCTCCTATACTATTGCTCATGTGATAACTCTAACTGTGGACCTATACTTTTACGTGTTAAGTTTTTCAATGACAAGACATAAAGTTTTATGACATAAAGTATTATGATTTATGACATGAAATGAATTTTTTAATGCATAACATTTAATGCTTTTTCAAAATAATTTTTTTTAATATCACATTATCATTTTATATGTGTATCTTATATTAAATTTATTGTGATATTATTAATTTTTATTGTGATATTATTAAAAATTAATTTTTATTTACTTGTCGAGTTCATAAGCATATTACTAGTTTTTAATATCACATAATATTAATTTTTAATTTAAAATTTTAATGTAACATTGATCATTTCTAAGAATTTTATACAAATTAATATCATAATAATATCTAAAATTTGTATTAAACAGTAAATATCACATAATCTCTAAATTTAATATCACATAATATCTAAAACAATAAAAATTGTATTTATATGTTCTTTTACTTTGTTTATTCTGATTTTGATGATTCGAAATACTTGTTTATGTATAAGAACATTCGTTATTATACTAGAAAGTAAATTATCAAGAAAAAAATAATAATAATAAAAAAAAGATAAAAAAAAGTGCAATTAATTGATACTTAAAAATCTAAATCATTAACTACGTTAATAATTTTTTGATTGATATTAAAGTACAATGATAATAAAAGAAGATAGTAAAATACAAAAAAGTTCTTCTTCAAATAATCTGCCAAAATAATCAATTTTCTTGAAATGTAAAAATTAAAAAAATCAATAATAATATAGACTTAAAAACAATCACCTTGTTCTCTTAAAAAGAAAAACAAAATTATTTCTGACCTTAACAAGTTTCATAAAACTTCACAATGGTAGTGACATTATATATATACACATATAGATAAGGTTGTATTTAATATTATATGTCAGATAGTAGATGTTAACTCTTTAATTTTATTAAATGCAATATGTTGGCTATCATAGTGAAGATATTTTTAAAAATGATTTTTAACTAACTATAATTTTAATTTGCATAAAAGAATTAATAATATTTTTTTAATGAATTAACAATTTCATAAGAATATATCTAATATTTTTAAATTCACTTTTGATTATATTTCTTTGATACTCATTAGCTTTTGACAATATCCTTGCTATTTACAATTGTTCTGCTCATATACTATTGCTGATGTGACTCTAACTGTGTACATATACTTTTAGATTATATAAATGTTACTTTTACGTGTTAAGTTTTTCAATGACAAAACATAAAGTTTTATGACATAAAGTATTATGACTTGAAATGAACTTTTTAATTCACAACATTTAATGCTTTTTCAAAATAATTTTTTTTAATATCACATTATCATTTTATATGTTTATCTTATATTAAATTTATTGTGATATTATTAATTTTTATTTTGATATTATTAAAAATTAATTTTTATTTACTTGTCGAGTTCATAAGCATATTACTAGTACTCATTAACATTGATGAATTTAATTTTCAATTAAAATTCATTAACATTGATGAATTTAATTTTTAATTTAAAATTTTAATGTAACATTGATCCTTTCTAAGAATTTTATACAAATTAATATCA